>JAHFWL010001438.1:0-288957 GCA_021292165.1 Shinisaurus crocodilurus
TTTCGTATGTAGCTAAATTTGAAAAAGAACCCAATTGTGCTCCGTATAGCAGTTGCGCTCTCGGTTTAGGCTTTTCAGGACTTTCAGTCACCATGCCCCACCCGATACTTTATGCACATTTCGCCTCCTCCCAGCCTTACTTGGTTTACACATGAGGAGGCATGTGTGTGTGTGCAGGCGTGTGTAGTGTGTGTGTAGGAACCCTCAGAGGCTCTTTTTCTCCACACGCTCCCTTTTTAAAAAAATGAAACCTGAGAGGTCAACCCTCTCATTTCATTTTAAACTAACTTAAAAGAAAAAGCCTTTGCTAGCCTTCTACCACTAGCACACCTCTTCTCATTCACACACACAAACAAAAACAAAACAAAACGAAAAACATCAAAACAGTAAAACAACAATCAATAACCATCAATCAGAAGTTTACATACACAAGAAACATCATATACAATTCAAATGGGAACCCCAACCCTTCTGTTGCCTGATTGGCACTCTGTCTAAAAACTTTCTTGGGTTGTTGCTTCTCACACAAGCCTGTAGGGGGCAGATTGCTGACTGAAATGTGACTCTTCAATTCGCCTTTAATTTTGCTGCTAAAGGCTTGCTTCTGCCACCCTCTACGTAATGACATGAACCCATCACCCCTTTTTCCAAAGGCTTGCTGGTGGCCTCCCACCACCCAATGACATGAATACACCACCCCTTTTTTCCAAAGGCTTGCTGGTGGCACCCACCCCTTTTTTTCCAAAGGCTTGCTGATGGCACTCACCACCCAGACTTGAACACACCACCCCTTTTTCCAAAGGCTTGCTTGTGGCACCTTCTACCCAATGACATGAATGGGATGACTGTTTCCCTCAGAATTAAATGCTGAGCCATGGAGGCTGTACCCAGGCAGCTAGAACACACAGCCTGGCAATCTTCCAGCCTCTTGGGCTTGGCTCATTTAGCCCACCACCCAAACTTGCACGGGATGACTGTCTCCCTCAGAATTAAATGCTGAGCCATGGAGGCTCTACCCAGGTGGCTAGAACACCAGCCTGGCAATCTTTCAGCCGTTAGAGGGCTTCCCGCCTCTAACATTCCTTTTAACCCTCTGCATTGTTCTCTCGCCTCTGACTGATTCTTCTCTGGCAACTCTTCCCTGCCCTGAGGCACTTTGAACACATGCAGCCATCATTATTATTATTATCGTCATTACTTCAAATTGACTTGAGACAGTTTGGGACTAACTTTTGCATTTGGGGACAAGACAACACAAATACACTTGGATCACCCGTCCCCTCCCCTCCAGCAACAATTTATCAGTTTTTTTTGGCTTTAATCAACACCCAATCTCAGTCCCTTTTCTTCTCGCTGGAGACACCTGGAGGGAAATTCCTTTGTCTGTGCTTTTCTTCAACAGCTAGGAGGGAAATTCCCTTTGCCTTCTGCTCCTTTCAGCCCTCCACTTCGGCAGCACAGGGACAAAGTCTCTTTTTCTGGGGGGGGTGTTTTCTGATGTCTGCCCCCCCTCTGCTTGCCACTGCCCAGACTGGCCACTCACCATGCCCCCCCCAAGAGCAACTGGACAGTCCAAGTTCAAAATCTGAGTCCTTCTCCCATGGGAGAGATGTAGGGCAGGACTGTGCCCTCCCTCCCCAAAGTCTTGACAATTTCTCTGGGGCACATAGCACAACCAAATCACTCATCAAATGCTGTCCCAAAATTCAACATTTTGCTCACCAGTCTCTTAAGAGAGGTTTTCTGGTCTTCTGCTCCCCTTTCTTCTGCTCCCCTTGGAACACACGCGCGCGCACACACAGTCTATTTCTTGCTTCTAGTCAGTTGTGATCCAGCTCTGGTTTCTTGGATCACACAGCCGCCTTCCCCCAGCCACAGACTTCTTGCACTCAATGGGGATGGTAGGATCCGCCTCTGCTTACTCACTCCACAGTTGAGATTTCTTGCTTCTAGCCAGGGCTCCTCCAGCTCTGGTTCTCTTGGATCACACAGCCGCCTTCCCCCAGCCACAGACTTCTTGCACTCGATGGGGATGGTAGGATCCGCCTCCGCTTACTCACTCCACAGTTGAGATTTCTTGCCTTCAACGCTCCCCGCTGGCAGCTAGGCTTCCACAGACTGGGGTAGCCCCTTCCAGCAATTTGAACGTTTTCCCTGAGGCTCAATCTCACACTTCAATCTCAAAAAAAAACAACCGCTCTACCAATGTACCAAAGTCTCTCCAATCTCCTCTATTTGCCCACGTGCACCCACTCTGTGGTCCAGTTTCGAATCCCAGCGCTTGCCACCATGTGGAGGAAGGGGGGGCTGGCTGACCCACCACAACCCACCCTTTCCTACCCAAAGGACCCAAGACCCCCAGAGATCTCAAGGTACCAGACTGCCAGCCTCAGCTGTCTGCAATCCTGTCTGCAATCCTACTTGAATCTCTGTTCAGGGACTTGCCTTTTTGACTGTAACCTGGATTTAGTTGCTGGAACCACAGAGCAACCACAAACAGCATGTGGGGTAAAAAACCAAAAGAAGGTTTATTCTGGACTGGTAGCATTTTACAACAAGAATAGGGAAATGAGGGAAGCACACGAAATTAGAGAGAGACACTTTGGTACACAGACAGTAGAGCTACAAAATAACAAAACCTACTGATTCCTTATATCTCCCAGGCACACAGCTTGTTACCTGGGGGTCAGTTCTCCTCAGGGTTGGCTCCAGCACAGCCTTGCCGCCCGGGGAGACTACACACCTACCCGAAGGTCCGAGATGGGTAGCCCTCCACAAGGCTTGCCTTTACCAAAGCCCTCATTCAGCTAATTTCACCAGGAGCTACCTGGAGTCAGATCCTGAGGCCGCCCGAAGGCTTGGACCTCTGCGTGGCTTGCCGCCATTGCTCCACAGCCAGCAACCACGCGACGACAAAAGACAAAGACAAAAGACTCACACTTTAGAATATAGCTCTTCCCCCCTCCCCTTTCTGTAGCTCTGCTGCCTCTAGCCAATCAGGATGCACTTCACCTGGCCAGGCAGGGGAGGGGGACTCATGACTCATGGCATTTGCATTTGAAAGCCGGGTCTCCGGCTCTTCAGGACTTTCAGGCGCCCCACCCGATACTTTATGCACATTTCGCCTCCTCCCAGCCTTACTTGGTTTACACATGAGGAGGCGTGTGCGTATATGTGTGTGCAGGCGTGTGTAGTGTGTGTGTAGGAACCCTCAGAGGCTCTTTTTCTCCACAGTTTTATACTGCTTTTATATTAGTATTTATTCTGTATGGTATGTGCTTTTGTGTACACCACTTGAAGATCCTGGGATATCAAGGGGTATAGAAGCACTTTAAATCAATCAATCAATCAATTTTGGGTAGCTGGATGTATTCATCTCTGGTTGTTTTGTTATTCTTTTGCTCATGTGTGTGTGCATTGTGCATGTGTGTAGATTTTAAAGATCTTTTTTTCTACTGACATTTTTTCTAAAGTAAACTTTAAACATTATTATTTGAGACTTTGTGATCTTATGTGGGGCTGGGGCTGGGAATACCTACCCAACATCTAATAGCCATCCCACACTACCTATGGTAGATCCTGAAGTTTTAAGGCTGGTTTGGTGGAGGCAGAATTAAAGTCTTTCACCTAGTGGCAGCAAGGGCAACAACTTATGTGGATGTTGCCCATATGGCAGACGAACTGGATCAATGTGTCGCAATGAATGGTAGGGCCATCAGGCACAATCCCAATTTTCACGTGTCAATTTTCCCCATTGTATGTCTGAATATGTCTGTTATCTGTTCAGTAAGTCACCTGGTTTATTTTACTCAGACAAATTCCTGTTGAAGCTACTTGCCCTTTTCGATCTTGTTGGATAATAGACTCATGTGTGGTAACAGAAACACTTACGTCTAGTTTTGTATTTATTAATACAAATGTATCTTAACAATTGACTGGTTTAGGAAAATGCAGAGGAAAGGGCACTCGTGGTAATGAGTCTGTAATTATTTCTAGAAATGAAAGAGGGGTTCTCAGAGAAGAAAGAAATCTCATGTAAAGACAATATTAATAAGACGTCTCAGAGTGACTTGTGAAGTTTATTCAAAGTTGTGTAATGAAGAGAGAGGATTAAGAGAGGAATTAAGGAAAGCTGAAACAAATGTTATTCACGAGTTACATTATCTGTGCTGCCATTGATCTTTAATGTAATGGAATAGAAACTTTATCTCATTAACTATCAAGCCAGAGTTTCTCTGGCTCCATGCAATTCAATTCTTCAGCAACTTTTAAGCCACTGTCTCAAAAAAGAAGTGTCCTTATTTGAACAGAATTAATACAATTACTGAAACTTCTCTCTGTGTGTGTGTGTGTGTGTGTAAGAGAGAGAGAGAGAGAGAGAGAGAGAGAGAGAGAGAGCATACATTAATATTAATCAAGTAGGAATGGCAGAGAAATTCACTTGGAATTTTTCACTTTTGATCCAGTAGGTGGACCAAAACTTAGTTATCCTTCAAAATTTAATTAATTATTTTATTTCATTTCTATAGCACCCTGTAGCCGAAGCTTTCTAGGCGGTTCACAATTCACACTTCTCTGAATTTTCTATTTTGCAGTGGAGTATTCCAATTAAATATGCATTTTTGTATATTAGGGGGATGTGTCATGTGTGCACAAAAATGCATATATTAGTTAAAAATAACATGTAAAATTTCCAGTAGCCAGAGCTGGCAATCCTGTAGGAGCTCTATGGGAATTGTGAGATACCATGGGTTGTTGACACACTCACTCCTGAGTGCCCTCTCTGGTGCTGTGGAGCCCAGGGTGCTCCCTGGTTCTCTGGTGAGCTCCAGGCAATTAAACAGGCTGGGAGATGGATAGAACACAAATGGTATAAAACTCAATGTGAGGCCAACTGGACATGCATGAGAGTGCATAATCACGCCTACTGCATGATTGGCTAAGTGGATCCAGGGAGTGGTGAGCACGTCTTTGCATGATGGAGTGGTGCCCACTTCCTTGAAGGAGGCAGTGGTGTGTCCACTCCTGAAAAAGCCCTCCTTAGATCCAACGGTTTATACCAACTACTGCCCATTCATTAATAACCCCTTTTGGGGCAAGGTTCTTGAAAGGATGGCAGCTAGGTAACTGCAGATGTTCTTGGAGAATACTGATGATTATCTCGACCCATTTCAGTCTGGGTTCAGGCTGGTTTGGGGACAGAATCGGTCTTGGTTGCTCTGATGGATGACCTCTTGTAAGAGAGAGACAGATGGAGTGAAACTCTGTTAATCCTGCTTGATTCTCAGTGGCTTTTGATACCATTGACCACAGTATTCTTTTCCATCATCTCTGTGAGCTTCATAGATTTCATAGATCATAGAGTTGGAAGGAGCCTACAAGGCTATCGAGTCCAAGTTGGGAATTGGGAGCACTGTGCTACAGTGGTTCTGCTCCCACTTGCAGGGATACTTCAAGAAAATAGCACTGGGGGACTGTGCTTCAGTCCCCTGGCAATTAAGCTGCACGGTGCCACAGGGTACCATATATTTAATATCTATATGAAGCTGCTGGAGGCGGTCATTTGAAGTTTCAGGGCAAGGTGTCATCAATATGCTGATGTCTCCTAACTCTATTTTTCCGTAACATCTAAATTGGGAGATGCTGTGCATGTTCTGAATTGGTACCTGGACACAGTGATGGTTTGGATGAGGAGAAAAAATTGTCGCCTTCCATAATACAGACCTGTGCGATCACTAAGATTATCAAGGAAGGTCTTGCTGGTTGAACCACAACCTGCAGATTGCCATCTCTCAGCAATCAGGAAGTGGGCCTTCTCCATGGTGGCGCCCAATTTATGGAATCCCCTGGTATTCCGGAGATGAAGTGTAGCATGCTTTAGGCACCAATTAAAGACCCATTTCTTTATCCAGGCCTTCCCTGAGTGAGAGTGCTGCCCAGTCTGTTTGTTTGTAATTATCTGCTGTTGTGGTTGGCCCGCCTGGTGCCAACCTATCTTTTCGGCACCAGGTTAAGACTTCCCTATATGCCAAGGCATTTAATAATTAATTGTTTAAAACAGCACATGGGAGGGCAGGGTTAATTGTCACCTGTAGGTTTAGTTTTATTTCTATTCTGTACTGTCATTTTAAACTGCATTTTTAAATTTGGTTTTAAACTTTTTAACTACATTGTATATTTTATTGTTTGTTTTTATGTGGATTTTAATTGTATGAAATGTTGTGAACCTCCCAGAGAGCTTCAGCTATGGGGCGGTAAAGAAATGAAATAAATAATAATAATAATAATAATAATAATAATAACAACAACAACAACAACAACAACAGGTTTTTAAAGTTTTTATTAATGTTTTATATAAATGTTTTAGTAATTATTATGTATTTTAATTGTACTTTAAAGCATATCATAATTTTATTTTAACCGTTGGTGTTTTTTTGTTTTTTTTTAAACTGCTTAGAGATATTATTAAAAATGGAGAGTGGTATATAAATGTATTAAATAAATAAAAATAAAGTTGCATTATGTTTGGGAAAGTGGTGTGCTTGCAAAAATGTGTATATTAGTCAAAAATGCATGTATTAGGAGAAATGTGTACAAAGTGCATATGAATTTTCATGTGAACTTTTAAAATAAAATTTCTCAAAATTCAGGACTACTCAAGCTCAAGATTGGAAAAATTCTCAGAGTTTGGAATAAATAAAATGCAAGATTGGAAAGAAACTGAGAAATGGAGAGAAATGGAAATTGACCGATTCATCCATCACTAGTATCAAGCTTTCCTCTAAGACCAAAACAGTTCATTAGTACCTTTAGAAGAAATAGCATTGATATGAGCCAGGCAAAAAAGAAAAAAGAAATACACAAATAAAGTATCTTTGGTAGCACAACTCAAACATTTTAGTGGGGTTCCTTCAGACTTGGAATCCTGTCACACTAAGTAATATTAGCCGCAACAAATATGAACAAGTAATGGTTTAACTTTTACAGGAATTTATAACCATGCATTACATGTCTATTATGCCCCAAACCTATCATTTTAAAATACCATAAAAAATGCAATCTGTAATATTAAAAAGCTTTCAAAGCTTTTGCAGTGTTTTACAATGTAAGAAACAAGTCTTGGTTGCAACTTAAATTACTCTCTATAATATTTATATCTGTTTAAATATTGTTCTCTAATATGTCCTTTTCAGGGCATACCCTTGAATGATTTGGCCTTTGTCTCTGGGTATGAGTGGGATGGTCTGGATATGGGTGTGTGTGTGGAAATCATCCTGTTGTCATGGTCAGATCACTTCCTTGTGAAATTTGGTTTCATGGTGCTAGTCTCTCCCTGCAGGCGTGGGGGACCCATTAAGATGGTCTGCCCCTAGAGAATTATGGAATTCTAGGGATTCCTGAATTCTCTGGGTGATTTTGCAGTAGCCAGAGCTGGCAATTCTGTCAAAGACTTGTCACACTATGGAACGGTGAAGTGTGATGGGCTGTTGACACAATCGCTCCTGAGTGCCCTCTTCGGCATTGTGGAGCCTGAATGATTCCCTGATTTACTGGGGAGCTCCAGACAAGGAAATGGGTCAGAAGACGGCTGAAGAGTAAGTGGCATAATAAGACTCATCATGCAGGTGATCAAACACGTGTAAGAGCATATATAATTGTGCCTACTGCATGGCAGTAAAGGAGGCAAAGAAGGATTACTTTGCTGCCTCTATTGCATCCTCGAGTAGCCGTCCAGCTGAGGTTTTCTGGTGGGTTTCAGGGTTAATCTCATCTAACCCAGTGAACCCAATACTGGAACCCTCAGAGGCCCACTGTAATGAGTTTGCAAGACATTTCAAGGCTAAAACCGCTATCCTTCATGCTGACTTGAACACTGCTATTGGTGTAGTGTCTGTTGAGGTGTCCAGTGCATTGTCTTATCCTGTTTTGTGGGATCGGTTTGAGTTTTTGGACCCTGAGGATGTGGACAAGATGCTAGCATCTGTACGGCCCACCACCTGCTCTCTCGACCCTTGCCCTTCATGGCTTATTCAAGCTAGCTGTGGGGGACTGACCAAATGAATCAGGGGAGTGGTGAATGCATAATTGCATTATTGAGTGGTTCCTATTGCCTTGATGGAAGCAGTGGTGTGACCACTCCTGAAAAAAAAACCCTCCCTGGATCCAGAGATTTATGCCAACTATTGACCAGTCACAAATACCCCATTCCTGAGCAAGTTGCTGGAGAGAGTGGTGGCATCTCAGTTGCAGGCGCTCTTGGATGAAACTGATTATCTGGTTCCATTCCAGTCTGAATTCAGGCCTGGTTTTGGAATGGAATTGGCCTTGGTCGCCCTGATGGATGAGCTTCTTCGGGAAAGGGAAAGGGGGAGTGTGGCCCTGTTACTTCTTCTGGATCTGTTGGCCATGGTATCCTCCTGGAACACCTCCGTGAGTTCGGAGTGGAGGCACTGTTTAACTGTGGTTTGACTCATACCTGCGGGGTCAGTTCCAGAGAATAGCACTGGGTGACTGCACCTTGGCCCCGTGGCAGCGGAACTGTGGGGTGCCACAGGGTGCAATCTTGTTATTTAATATCTATATGAAGCTGTTGGGAGTGGTCATCAGGAGATTTTGGGCAAGGTGTCACCAGTACACTGATGACACCCAGCTCTATTTCTCTGTGAGATCTGAATTGGGAGAGGCCTTGCATGTTCTGAACTGGTTCCTGGATCCAGTTATGGCTTGGATGAGCTAATAAACTGAAGCTGAATCCTGATAAGACAAAGACTTTAGGGGTTTGCAGTTCCCAGGTCTGGGAATTGGGCTATTTGCCTATTTGGATGGGGTTGCACTTCCTCTGAAGGAGCAGCTACATTGTTTAGGGGTGATCCTTGATTGATTTTTGTCACCGGAGGCCCAGGTGACCTCGGTGGCCCGGAGTACCCATTATTAGCTTTGGTTGGTATGCCAACCATGCCCATTCCTGGATAGGGATAATCTAGCCATGGTGATCCATGCACTGGTAACCTCATGATTAGACTACTGTAATGCACTCTATGTGGAGTTGCCCTTGGGCCTGGTTCAGAAGCTGCAGCTAGTGCAGAATGCAGCAGCTAGGGTGCTTACTGGGACACCCAGCTATGCCCACATAAGACCTGTGGTGCCTATTAGCTACCGAGCCATGTTCAAGGTCACACAAAGCCCTAAACAACTTAGGACCAGGACAGCTAGCAGACCTGCCTTCCCTAATATACACCCAACTGACCATTCAGATCATCTGAGGAGGCCTTGCTGGTCATTTCAAAATTATCAGAATGTCACTGTGTAGTACCTTGACTGTGGGCATTCTCAGTAGTGGCAATCACTCTGTGGAAAAAATTCGCTTGAGCCATTCGGGAGGGAGAAAATTTGGCATCTTTTAAACATCTTCTGAAAACACATCTGTTCACCAGGCTTTCCATGGCCCATAATTAAATTAACCATGTTGTCCCATTTTACTGCTCCTGTACTACTGCGTATTATTATTATTATTATTATTATTATTATTATTATTATTATTATTATTTTGTTTTTAAAATTGTATTTTAGATGTGATTTTAGATTTTATTTATTTATTTATTATATTTATACCCCGCCTTTTTTTCCTGCAAGGAACCCAAGGCCATATTTATATGGAACCATATTTATATGGAAACCACCTAGGGATTTTTTCTTAATATTTAGTGGTATAAAAATAGTGCAAATAATAAATAAGTAAATAAATATTTATCTTGAACTTTTCACTGCCCTGCATAACATTTGTGTTCCATTGCAAAGGTCCATCCAAAGTTACACACTAGACACATACTAGTGTCTAGTTAAAAATAGTTAAACACAAACTTAGGGGCAAAACATATGTGAAGTGACTGGGATCTATCACTGGATATAATAATGTTTCTATATTTACTTATTGGTACTCTGAAATGAATTGGAGCAGTGGTATTGGGGGAAAGGGCTTAACCTGTTTCCTGCAGCATTTTCCCCATGTAAGTTTTCCTCCATCCTGAAACTGCTATTAACCCCATGGGAAAAGGCACGTACATTTGGGGCAGCCTTTTTAGATTAGGAAAATAGTAAATCCACGTTGGAAACCCTTGCAACTGCTTCTGTAAATAACAACATGAGAAGATCTGATCACCAACATCTTGCCCTACATACAGTTTAATCTCTTCATGAAATCAGTCAGGCTTAACCTGGGCTGAATCATTCTCCAATGGTTTCTTGTGTGATCCCTATGCCTGATCACAGAATCATAATTATTGAATCTGGAGGAATCCAATGGACCATTTAGGCCAATCCTCTGCCTTTATCCATAGTTTATCCAATCCAACTGAGTTGTGAGAAACTTATTGTCCAAAACAATGGATTGCTCCAGGTAGGATGTACGTACATATACATATCGAAAGATACATCCAGCCAGTTCAATGAAGCCTGAATGAGAAATTTTCATTCTGATTAATATTTCTGCATTGCCACACATATAGCCAATCTGCATTGACTATGTGTGTGGCTAACTACTTCTTGTTCTGTTACTGGATATCCCTTACCGGATCTATGACTATATAAAGTAAGGGTGGGCAACTGCAGGAAGTCTGGGGCCATCCCCCCACAGGTCACACTCTGGAAAAAAAATAAAAATAAAACAATTTTAAAAATTGACAAACAAGCTAAAATTGACCCTCTTAGCTCTCTGTAGTGCAAAAACTTCCATTTTTATTTGTAAGAGGGGGGGGGGTTCTTTTAATCACTGCAGAATTTGTCAGTATAGCAAGGGGCTACCGGGGATGCATGCCACCCATGGGCTGCATGTTGCCAACCCCTGATATAAAGCATGCCCTCCCTTTGCCACATCCCCAAATGCTGTAAAAAAATGTGCTTTAGCTGTCTATGAAGAAGTCATAGGAAGCACAGCAAGATCAGGTGTTGCTTCAGCACTGGTTAGGCCTCAGCTGAACAGCTTCATAGCTGGTGCTGGTGCTGCCCATCCCTTCCTGGTTTGTCTTCAGGGTCCTAGCTTTCTTCTCATGAGTAGGGCTCAAGGATAATTGACCTCATGCTGCCAGACAGGCACTGTGTCTTTGGTTCTGCTTCCACTCTGACATGCCACTGCTTCTGCACCTGGGGTCCAGTGGGTTTGCAGTAGGGTGGTGGTGGTGGGACCAGTTAGGGTGCATTGGTTCCTCCAAATCTGTGGCCTCTTTGAGCAGGGTATCTTCCAGGGTGGTGGTCTCAGGAGGGTTATTGGTATCTGCTGACTACCCTTTGAAGTCTGTAAGTACTAGGGTCCTCTGAGGTCTTGTTTAATTCTGGGCTGTTCCTGTCAGGAAAGTAGTGGGACACATCACCATTCCACTTTTGCCAATAGAGTTAACTATTTACAGGTCATTTTCTTTTTAAAACTCAAAGCCTTTGAAAAATTAATAACCAGAGCCTTCTCTCCATCCAAAAACCTGCCAGGAAGAGCCAGGCAGGGCGGGAGGAATGGTGGAAGTGATTTCTCCTCCCATTCTAGAATATAGACACAAATATGCTTTTGGTTTGTTTGTTTTTTAAAAAGATGAAAATAGATCAACTTGCATTGTTAAGGTACAACTAATTATAAGAAGCATGGCAAGTATATCTGCGTGGCTGTTGTTCTTTTTGAACCTTGATTTTATTATTATAGTATTTATTTATTATGGGGCTGATATTGTTCAGATTATTTATTTCTATACTATTAGTCACTTTGAATTCCCTAATGGAGCAACGGAGGGACAGAAATACTTAAAATAAAATACTATGAAAAGGGAAAGCAGAAATCTGTTACTCGGGGGCTGTCTGTACCAACTTCAATAAAGAATTACTCTGCAGGGGTGCGGTGGAAGAAATCACACCTGTCTAATTTTCTGCTATCCTTAGTTATCAGGATTGATAGAGGAAAATAGTTTTCTATTAAATATACATATATATATATATATATATATATATATATCAAAAATTGTATACTCACATATCTTGGCCTGGAGATGAAAAAAATCATTAAAACAATACAAGGCCAATCCAGCTTGGCCATTTGATACTTTGTGCCAGAGAAGTACCAGACATTGACCTGTATTGATTGGTCATTTTTATTGCCCTCTTTATAAATAGATACGTGTTTGACTATGTCAAGAGGCATTTGAATGCTATGCTGTTGGGAAAACCCAAGCTGTATGTCATTTAGCTGCAAGAGAAAACTATGACCTCAGATTGTTTGACTTTGTAAATCCCTTTTAAGCCCCAGTCAGAGATTTTCAAGCTTGTCTGTTTATCAAATCTGTATCTTTAGAAAAAAATGGATTATCGTATCAAGTCAAGAAAAGGGATTTATTCCATTAATTGTCTCTCCTTGACTATTTTTCATTGTATGCTCTTGACTCTCCCCAGTTAATGTTACAACTAAGTATCTTCTCTTCTTCAATTGGTAATTCATGGGTGCTCAAAAAATTCCCAGCCTGGAATGATGCATGGCAAGTATATCTGCGTGGCTGTTGTCCAGTATATGCCAGAAGTCCAAAATAATGGACTTCTGGCATATACTGCAAATATTAACAGTACAATCCTATGTGTGTGTACTCAGAGGTAAGCCCTATTGAGTTCAATACTCCCAGGTAAGTATGTATAGGATTGCATTCTTAATGTTTCTAAATTTGTCTTGGCCTGTCCTTACATACTATTTTTTAATAGAAATTGCCTCTGAAAAACTGTCAAATGAGAATTTGTTTCAGTTCATTTTTGACCAGAATTTCCCAGTTTACACCTCAACCTTCCTACTTAGTAGTGACTTCTCTTTCCCTAACTGTAGATAACATCATATATATATATATATATATATACAAACATTTATCCAGCATACTTCCTATTGTGGTGAATATACTGTCATAGAACAGAAGGATTCAAGGAGTTAATTATCAAATTAAAGTAATAGTTTTTCAAATATACAAAAGAAGCAGATATGTGATTTATGGGACTTAAGTTATACATCACTATAGATTGCATGAGTCCTCAAGCATAGTCCCCCAACCAGTTCTCATACCCGGTTTCTAAAACAATACCACTTTTCTTTTCTTTTTAATCCCTGAAGTCTTTACCTTGGAGCATTTTTTCAAACAAATTGGTTGACACACAAGACTACTACAACTGAGAATATATATGTTACCGTTCATATAGTATAATAACATTCTGGAGCTGTAATATGCATCACCACACAAATTCTCCATATATGTGCATGTGTAAAATGAAAATGAAAAGGATGTGAATCCTGGTTTGAAATAGAATATTCTTTTTAAAAAGAGCCACTGGCCATGAGTATAGAGAAACTGGGACTAGAGTTTCAGCTAGGTTTTTGTATGTAGCTCCCATGCAGTAGAGTTGAAGGGGACCAGTGGCTGAGGGTGAGGGCGCTCTGCTACCACCAAATGATGTCTGTCAGTAAGTAAATGCAGCTACCACACAAGGAGATTTTTTTTGAGGGGAAACTTCCCACTGGTGTGGGAATTATATATCGAACAGATGGAAAGCTTTTTAATCTCAGTAGGCTGAAAGCAAAAAGTAAGGTAATTCCAACCTCTGTTGTGGAACTTCAGTATGCTGATGATAATGTGGTCTCCGCACATTCAGAGGATGATCTCCAAACTATCCTAAATGCTTTTGCAGAAGCATACGAAAAACTTGGCCTCTCACTTAACATAAAAAAACCCCAAAGTGCTTCATCAGCAAGTGCAAGTTAACCTTTGGTGATGCCATCTATCCAGCTTGGTGGGGCAATACTGGAAAATGTCAATCATTTTCTCTATCTTGGCAGCTATCTTTCTGTTACAGCTAACATTGACAGTGAAATACAGCATCGTTTGAGCTCCGCAAGTGCCGCATTTTCTCGAATGAAACATAGAGTGTTCAAGGATCGGGTTATTTAAGAAGACCAAAACGCTGGTTTATGAAGCCATTGTATTACCAACTTTATTGTATAACTTTGAAGAAGCCCGAGTGCAAGGTGAAAGGGAGAAACGTGCTAAGCGAAAAGCACATCAAATGAATCCTTTACAGGACCATCTTCCATCTGGTAACCTGTGTCCTCACTGTGGGAAGCTGGAGAATTGGCCTCCACAGTCACTTACGGACCCATCGCTAGAGTCTACACAATTTTTTAGAATTTCCTCCTTTTATAATTTTCTTTTTTTAATTTTATCCTGGAAGACAATCTTACTCGGTCACGAGTGATCGCCAACTACTACTACACAGGTATTCTAGATGCTGCTGTTCTTGAAGGCTTGTGATGAACCCACTAGTGTGAGGTAAGAGGGACAGATACTTCTCCATTTTCTATCATCCAGAGAGCATTTTTCAGACAAAAAAATGCTACAATACTTGAAGCTTTTTCATTCAGAAAAATGACAGCTGAACAGAGTGTCTCTGAATTCCAATTAATACGGTACACAAGCAGGAGGGTGCTATTGAACTCATGTCCTACTTGTAGGTTTCTCACAGGCATCTGCCCGGCCATTATGAAAACAGATCGCTGGAATAGATGGTAGGGATGTGCATCAGATGTGGCTGAAGCCAAAAGCCCAAGCAGAATCAGGCCACCTCAGTCCAGGTCTGGTGCTTCCCAACATGAAGCAGGCTTCCCTCTGAAGCAACCAGAACCAAAGCTGCAGCTCAATGAGTCTTTGTTACCAACTCATGTTTTGGAATCTCCACAGATGTGGAACCATTACTTCACCTACAAAGAATATTTAACTTTAAGAACACTCCATGTGCTGTAGCAGCATCACAAGGCTCTTTGCACAAAGGCTTTCAGCCCAGCATCTCTTCCTGAACTCCCATGAAACCATGTGATGCTGTGCACTCTCATAGGCATTCAAAAAGAACTGCCAAACTGGAGAAGCCTCTCTGTAAATAGTCTTGAGCTGCTGTAAGATATAGATAGATAGATAGATAGATAGATAGATATGGCCCGTCTGCCACCTCCTACACTTAAAAAGGTAAACAGAACCCATGTCTCACTCTCCAAGGAACAAATTATTCAAAATTCTCACCTCCCAGCCTCTTTCATTGGAGTTTTCATTTTGCCCCTACTCTCCACAAATTACCAAAAATGGAAGAATAAAAAATATTTGGCACAACACTAGTGTGTGTGTGTGTGTGTGTGTGTGTGTATCCATGAAGCATGCATTAGGGTTATATTTTATTGTTGGATGTTTGGTGTGGAATGCTGAAACCGATGATTAAAGGAGATTTCTAAATAAGTTAAAATCACATCCAACCAACATGTTTGTTCCCTTCATAGCATGCTGAATGTGTAACTTGTGTTAGAGCAATTGTTATTCATAATTACATAAGTAAAGGAATAGGCTTGCTGAAATAATGTATTACATGCTGAAATGGCAAGAATAGGAGTTCAAAATATATAATGCATTCTGAGTGACTTTGTGCTGATCAACTGCTGAGAATGGCCGTCATAGAGCAATTTTATAAATAGATTATATTGATGTCCAGCTGAGGAATACTGTAGTACAAACAACAAAAGAGTACGTCTTGGAAGTCTTCATTTTTCACTGAGTTTTTGCCAGTCACTTTGTACCTACAGAGCATTTTATAGCCATTATTGTTCTGTTTTGTTATAGTAGTAGCATAATGACATCTTCCAAGGTCTCTAATTTAACTTTATTATGACTGTATAAAGTCAATATTTTTTCCCAAGCATAAAAAATAAATAAGAGAAGAAAGTTCTTCTAAGAAGGGTAAGAAGGGTTCTGTTCTGTGGCAGGAAAAGATGAGCTGGATCATAAAATAAAGATGGGGGATACTGGCACCCTGTTAAAAAGGCAAACATCTATTTATTTCAGCAGGCTCAGAATTCTTAGAACAGTACTTTCACCTCCTTCAGATTAGCTGCACAACAGTCATGCATAATTATTCTTTGAACATATAGCAATGGCTATCTCATTTACCATTGTCTTTCATTTACCAATAAAAACATATGTCTTTCTCCCATCACTAAAGCGGGGATGGTTTTGCCCACCTACTGGGGAGGAAGGAGGACATGTTAGGTTAGGACTGAGTCAGAGGACACCCAGCCTATGAGGTGAGCAGGGTATGCCTTATAAGTTGGCCTTGCCTTTCCCTCAGCCTCTTTATTGTTCAGCATGGCCAGGGCCGGCCCTCCCATGAGGCAGAATCCACTGCCTCAGGCAGAGGATCTGGAAGGGCAATGGATCCTGCATGCCCCACCACTGGGAGGGCCATGGGTCCCAATGCGGCTGCTGTCCTATGCCTCTCATAGGGAAGGCAGCCATAGGGAAGAGAGCCCTGCTGGCCACTCATCTGCTGCGGTAAATGCTGCAGCAGGAAAGCAGCTGATGTAGCTCTCTGGAGCAGCTGTCACCACCCACCTTATGCCTCACTCTGAATAAAGCATAGGTGCGTAGCTGCTCAAAAGAGCCTCACCAGGCCACCCCCTTGACGCGGCACAGGCTATAGAATGTGTCTCCTCAGAGCACTGCCCACCCAGTGCCTTGTACTTAGTACCCCTTAGAGTGAGGCATCAGCTGGGTAGCCTCTCTGGGGAGGAATGCCAACAGATCATCATCATCATCATCTTTTATTTGTATGCTGCTTTTCTACAAAAAATGTGCCCAAAGCAGTTCACAACATAACATATACATAACAGTATAATTTTAAAAAACATCAAAGAACACTAAATATAATATTCAAAAAATAATTTACAAAATATCAGAACAGTAAACATGATTTACAAAACATGAAAGAACACTAAATATAATATTTTTAAAAATACAAAATATCAGAGAACAGTAAATATAATTTACAAAATATTTTTAAAAAACTAAATATAATATTCAAAAAATACAATAGAAATTACAGATAACCATAAACAATTCAATAATAATTATTATGCTGGCTCAGCTTGTCTGAGTGTGGAAAGCTAAGTAGGGTCAGGCCTGCTTATTACTTGGATTGGAGACCCCTCCTCTAGTTTCCTGCATTGAGCAGGGGGTTGGACTCGATAGCCTTGTAGGCTCCTTCCAACTCTATGATCTATGAAATCTATACTAAGGTTAAAAAAAAAAAAAAAAGCAGTAGCAGTAGCAGCTTTTGCAGCTGGAGTCAGTCAGGCCCCACCCTCCCCGGCCAGGTGTAATGTGCCAGGGAAGCAGAGACCAGGTCTCGCAGGACTCACAGCTAGATGGTCTCCCAAACAGTTTCCCAATAGAGCTCTCCGCAGAGCCCACCCAGCCCAATTGCCTGTCTCTGAGGGGCCCTTCCTAAAAGTGAGGCATTGGCAGGCAGGTGACCCTGGAAATTGCCTGTGCTGCCATGACACAGCCGGCCTCCAGGGCCACCTGCCCGCCAATGCCTCACTATGAAAAAGGACCCCTCAGAGTGAGGGACTGAGGCCGGGAAGGCAGGTGGCGCAGGAAGGGGAAAGAGGGGGAGAATGGCAGCAGTTCTGATGACTCACACTCCACCCGCCGCAGCAGCAGTGGCTCACGCTCCCCACTTCTTGTGGCGGCAGGGGTTGGTCATCACACTCCCCCCAGCAGGGGCAGCAGTTCCTCCTGCCTCAGCAGTCAGGAGGTCTTGTGCTGGCTCTGAGCATGGCATAGGGAGGAGCTCTTGTGCCACAGAGAAAGGAAGGAAAGGCAGCACCAGTGGGCAATACCAGGTCTTCTTCTGCCACTAGCATTGGGGGCAGAGGTTTGGCTGTCTGCCCAGCTGTGGATGGGTGTGGCTATGCCCGGGGGTGGGGGTGGAAGAAGCTTTTAGGCCCATTTCAGCCTTGCTGTGGCGATGCCTGATGTAGTAATGTGTCACACCCTAGTGCCTCATGCCCAGAAAGCTGTCAGAACTTACCAAAATCCAGACGTTTCTCCATAAATGGGACAGAAAGAATTTGACATTGTGTGTGGGGGGGGAATGAATGTGGGAGAAAGCAAAACTGACAGATTTGTCCATCCAGGCCCGGGGATTTGAGTGCTTTGCTCTTAATAGTCTGGGTTTGAATCCCTGTGTATTCAGCCATCTTTGGGATGCTGAAATAGGGTTGCCACCTCTTTTTGATGTGCTTGCATAGTAGTGATTGAGGGAACCCTTGCTTCCGCTGCTCCTTTCTGGTGCTCAAGAGTTGCAATTTACCTCCCTCCTTAATTGTCACACAGCAGCTACCAGAAATTCCTTGAATCACAATTTTTGATTTTCAGGACTGGATGTTAGGAAAATATTTATTAGAGGTGTACTATTCAGAAACTATTTATATAACAGTATTCAAACCTTTAAACTAGGGTTAAGTTAAGCTATAGATCTTGAGTTGGCTTTCGTGCACGAAAGGTGAATGTAGAGGGCAATCTCAATGCGTGCAAGTCTAAACTTTAAAAAGAGTTCATATTCTACCAAGCTAAGGAATCAGATTTGATTCAGAATGGAAAATACGGAAAATAATTGTGTCCTCAGTTTAGTTTAGTTTAGTTTAGTTATTAATGAATGAATGGATGAATTAATTAAGTAATTAAGTAATTATATTTCTATACTACCCAATAGCTGCAGCTCTCTTAAGTCTTAGGAAAAGCTGTACCAGAAATGTAACATCTTTTTTTCTTACATTAATGAGGAACCAATAGTCTCCAGCATTTTTTCAGATGAAATTAGTTACACTCCGTTTTATCTTCGCTTTCTTATGGGAAACAGAAGGGCCCTGTTATGGCATAGGAGCACTCGTGAAAATAAGTTACCTCCACAGGGAAGGACTCGGAAAAGAATTTAGAGCTGTTTTATACCCTTCAGTGCTTCTAAACATAGACTACCAACATTGTTACCAGTGAAACCAGCAATAAATATGCTATTCTACCAGTCAATAAATTACTTTTTATAGATCATGACATAAATTAGCTATTAGGTACATGACAAACTGGGTACACAGCAGCAATTGGTCAACAAACACTCAGACACAATGCAATTCTATGGCATGTGATGGAGATGTTTTGCACTTACAGACCAAGGAACCAATATACATTGGTGACAGGAGTTCAATCCACTGTTCTGATTCCCATATACAACCTAACACAGAATCATAAGGATGTGTAAAAGGAAAATGTTTCAATACTAAATTAATTTTTGTTAAAAAAAAAACATATTTTGTTTTGTTTTCCATTTCTTAGAATGGTGTTTGTTTTATCATGAAATTTTGCTTGTTTCCATCATGCCCATTCATTTTTATGCCCATTCGATTTTGTGCCCATTGATCTCAATGGGAGACACACAGCTGTTCTTCCTGTAACTTCTCTGTTTTCAATTGGCACTACATTTTCACTCCATTTTCAAGTCCTATTCAGATGTTCAAAAAACAGTTAAAATCAGAGTGTGAGAAGCAGCACTGCAGTCTCACCCCTCTCCCTCATCAAGTTTGACACCCTCAACTTCTGGAGGGTGACAGTCTCAAGAGGAGAGCCTCTTGTATCTGTGGAAGCTCTACACAGCAACTGGAAACATGGATCTTTCAGCATCCTGGCTCACATGGAGAGTCCCCAGGGATATAGGAGGCTCTTCTCTTCAGACTGTTGCCTTCCATGTATTGAAGGCGACCAGGGAGAGGCAGTGATGTTGGAGTGCCCCTTCTCCTCATGCATTGATTTGAACCATTTTTTTGAACACCTGAATAGGGCTTCAGTCTCTGTGGTGGACTGGATAGAAACATGATTTACCCCTCTAGTTTTCAAAGACTGTTCCCAAGTTATTGGCTTCCAACCAAAATGGACTGAGAATGAGAAATAAGTAAGGCAGAAATATTGTGATCCTAGCTTGGTGTGTGGGGAGGGAGGGAATGACAATAATCATGTTCTCTATTTTTCAGTCTCCCTCAACATTAAGAACATAAGAAAGGCCATGCTGGATCAGACCAAGGGTCCATCTAGTCCAGCATTCTGTTCACGCAGTGGCCGGCCAGCTGCCCACGGGAAGCCCACAAGTAGGACATGAGTGCAACAGCACCTTCCCACCCATGTCCCCCAGTAACTGGAGTACACAGGCACACTGCCTCTGATACTGGAAGAAGCATATATAGCCAATCAGGACTAGTAGCCATTGATAGCCTTCTTCTCCCTGAATTTGTCCAACATTGTCCCAACCCAAACAAACTGAGAATTATAAATATTCAAAGTAGAAATAATTCTGACCCTCCTGGTTAGGAGAGAAGGAGAGGACAAAAACATTATTCTTCTATTTTTCAAAGACTGTCCTAAAGTTCAGTTGCAGCTGACTCCCAAACCAAATGGACTGAGAAAGTGAATTATTAATACTATATTCAATGTAGAAATCATTCTTATCCTGCTAGGCAGTGGGGCAGGGAGAGAAGAAACTCTGAAACATTGATCCTCTTTTTTCCAAGGATACTGCTGGCTCCCAAACCAAACAGACTGAGAAACTGAGTTATAAAATAATATAGCTGAGGTAGACATCATTCTGACCTTAGTTGGCTGGGGGAAGACAATACCATTGGCCATCCCTCTATTTTTCTAAGGCTGCTCCAAAGGTCAGTTGCTGCTGGCTCCCAGACCAAATGGACTGAGAAACTAAATTATTAAATATTATAGTCAGGATAGAAATATTTCTGAACATCCTAAGAAGGGGACTGTACAGGACAGAAACTTGGCTCCAGCGTTTTTAAAATGATACCCCTGAGATATCCCACCAGCCGCCACCACTTCCAATCAAACAGGAATAAATCTCAGATCACTCAAGGAAGAAAACGGGCTGGCTTGATAAATGAGGAAGAAGGGTTGAAAAATGAGGGACGGTGTGGCCTGATCTCAAATGGGTAATGTTCCTCACCAAGCATACTGAGACTAAAAATCAGATCAAAGTAAATCTAGAAAATAAAAATACTAAATGCACATGGAAAGAAATGGGGAAATGTCCTTTTAATTAGCACACACAGACAAGTAAGCACAAAATAAAATGATCCTTGTCACTTTCCAAAGAGCAAAGGAACCATGGTGAATATATATATATATATATATTGTGATGGTTTAGACGAGATGGGTGCCTACTGCAGTGGAGGTGTCACACTAACACCACCAAACAGAGACATTCTGTGGGAGGAACAAAACATGGTGGATTCATGACCAGCAGCCCTTGGTCCATCCAGTGTGCAGCAGAGGATTCTGATGATGATGAGGCACAGGCTACTTCCTTGGGGATAGGACAGGAAGTGCCTTATTCAGGGCCCTCCCAATTAGAGGACACAGCCCTGCCATTATCCTCTGGCTCAGAGGTTGAGTCTCTGGCAGAATTGCCATCTCCCAACCTTGCAGAAGTCTCAGGCTATGAAACCAGGTGAGTGCCCTTGAACAATCCAATCCAGCTCCTGCAGGAGGGGCAGAGCTGACTACACTACAAGTCTTGTCAGCCTACATAAGGCTTCAGTTAGCTTTCACTATATGCTGAGATAACTTCCTCTTATGTTTCTTGTAGGAGAAAACTCCAGACATCTCTTTCTCTCTTCGTGGGATATTCTGGTTTTCTATGCATGGTAAGATTCTGTAGAGAATGTGCATTCATTTTGGGATGAATACAAAAATGCAACAAATGGGGTTATTTTGCTCCTTTCATCATTCATCATGACAGAAATTAGCCGCAAATGACTAGCTATTCACTTGGTACCATTTGTGGGGATCCCTCAAGCCAGCACAGAACCAGGCACAGCTAAGTCTGATGGAGGATGGAGAAGAAAGCAAGAGAGAGGGAGAGTGTGGGTGAAATTGGCACTCTTAACTCTCTGGGTCATCAACTCAGACATTCTAGCAAAAGTGTGAATCAATTTGATGGATTTTCTTTGCATGCAAGAACCCCAACCACTTGTAACTAAGCAACTAGAACTAACTCAAAATGCCCCCTCCTAATTCACTACCCAATCCTTACGTGATTCATTTCATTTTGCTTGATCTGCTTGATCCCTGAATTGCTTTGCAATGGGAAAAGAGATACAGTCATGCCTTGGATTGAGAGCATAATTCGTTCCGGAAACGTGCTTGTAATCCAAAACACTCTTATATCAAAACGAACCCCCCCCCAAAAAAAAACTGTACAGAGATTTTTAATTTAAGCCGTACTACAGTACTTGTATTGCAAGACGTCGCTTGTATATCAAGTAATAAATAAATAAATAAATATTTAAATTTTGCTTGTCTTGCAAAACGCTCTCAAACCAAGTTACTTGCAATCCAAGGTATTAATGTAAGTAGAAGCAGCTACTTCTAGACTAAGCAGTGGTTTTCCCCGCCACAGACATAAGCATATAAATATGAATATGTCTCTGTGGGGAAAAAAAACCCTGCTTAGCCCTGTCAAAAACCCCAATTTAGAAAGGAAGCCTGAGTTTTGAGAACTCCTGTCAAAACTGACCGCTCCCATAAATGGGGAGGCTGGGGAAGCGACTTCCAAGTTCCTGGTGGGCCACTGTTTATATAGAAAATGCCTTAAGATACACCTAAAGTGGCCACAATTTGTGTAATTTGTGCAAATTATGGCCGCTTTTGGTGTATCTTAAGGTATTTCCTATGTAAGCAGCAGCCTGCCGGGAACCTGGAAGTCTGATGAGTAGCATGGCATGCGCCCACTTTCAGCCCGGCTTGGCAGGCGCAGCAGTGGTGTCCACTGAGTCGGAGGTGGGTTGGGTCCCGGAGGATCACCCACCCCTACAAGAGTGACCTTGGCACTGGGATTTAGGGGTCATTCCAGAGGGTGGGGAGAGGAAGAGACAGGTGCCGCCAAGATATCAGGTATCCTGGCGGCCTCTCAGCCTCTTTCCCTCTCACTCTGAAGCAAATCAGCTAGACAGCTGGAATCAGCCATCTAGCTGAGTTGCAGGGCGGGAGAGAGCGCAGAGGCGACCTTCACCTCCTCTTTCCTCCCGCCCTCCATAGGATGCCCATAATCCTCCAAGTTCGGAGGGTTATGGGCATCCTGATTAAATTGCACCCTTAGTGAAATAACCTAGAGGAAGGAACTACACCTGCTCAAAACTCATCTCGAAATATATGCTTTACCAGCAGAGAACACTGAGGAGGAAGTTATTACAACTTGAAGGGGTGGTACTTCTTTGCACCATCTGGAAAGTCACACATGTACGGGTGCCAGCATTACGTATGAAATTTGGTCTTGCTGCATTTGAGATGCACACACCTCCTCTGGATATGTACACAGTGTACATGGCAAACCGGAAATGTGACCAAAGCAGATGAAATGTAATGGCTTCACAAATGGCTCCATGGGCTGGCCTCCCAATTAAGTAAATAATCCAGGGAGTACGTCCCTATGCAGGTAGATTATTTGGGTTCAAATCATTTGCGGACAGCGAGAGACAGACATACACTACTACAGCAGTGAAGTGTAGGAGGGTGCTTCCTGCCATCTGAAGAATGTAGCAAAGTTGACAAGTGTGTTGTCTTTAGAGGGAATGAGGGCACATCTCTCTGTTCAAAGAAAGACAATCAACCATCTGCTGGGGATGTGCAAGGTCATTTTTCGTTTAATTATTGCTGTAGTTGTTCTTTTAATTAAATGTTCATTAGCTTTGCTATTCATTCATTTAAACCACATTCATTTTCATTATTATTTCATTTGTATTTATTATTCCCATTCATGTTTAATTATTTCAGTTTGTATTTATTATTTCCCATTGCTTTTATTTTTATTTATTTATTTTAGGGATGGGCGCGGAGCTCGATTGGGGGGTAGAAGTCTAGTGAACTTGCCGGGCTTGACCCCCTGAGCTCCACTCACCTTACCTGTTTCCCTGGCTTGACTCACGTTCTCACGAGCCAAGTCGGTGAAGAGACTTCCGGGTTCAGGCGCTACGCTGTTTACGTAGAAAATGGTGTAAGATACGTTAAAAACAGCTGTGATTTGCGTAACTTGCGTAGCGTCAGGGACCCAGAAGTCCAGCAAGCGCCTCAACTGGTGCTCGCACTTGGCTCGCCCACCCCTAAATTACAAGATTTATATGCCACTCCACATCTAAACAGATTCTGGAGCAGTGAAAAATAAAAAGATAAAACTGATAAAAAGAATACAACAATATGTTAAAACACAATCAATAAAAACCCATGTCTGGTCAGTCAAGGGAGGCTTCTTGAAATAAAGATATTTTCAGGAGGCACCAAAAACAATACAGTGTTGGTGCCTGCCTGACCTCCAGAGGCAGGGAGTTCCACAGAAATGGAGCTGCTACACTGAAGGCTCTTCTCTGGGTAGAATCCAATTGGGCCACAGGTCCATGTGGAACCACCAAGAGCATGCCATCCGATGACCTCAGTGACCAGGCAGGTTGGTATTGGTAAGGGAGTAGGTGCTCTCTCAAGTATCCTGATCCCAAGTTGTTTAGGGCTTTATACACTAGTACCAAAATCTTAAACCTGGCCCAGTAGCGAATAGGCAGCCAGTGCAGTTCTCTCAGCAAAGGAATTGCATGCTGAAAAGGGGCAGCTCCTAACAATAGCTGGGCCACTGCATTCTGCATTCGCTCCAGCTTCCAGGCTAGCCTTAAGGCACATAGAGTGCATTGCAGTAATCCAGTCTTGAGGTTACTAGCACCTATACCACTGTAGCTCAGCTATCCTTGTCCAGGAGAGGTCATAGCTGGTGAACCAGTGGAAGCTGGTAAAAGGATACTCCAAGTCATCGCAGTGACTTGGGACTCCAGTGACAATGATGGACGTAGGAGTACCCCCAGAGCCCAGACTACAAACCTGATCTTTCAAAGGGAGTGCAACCCTATCCAGAACAAGCAATGAGCCTCTCTCCCAGACTTGTATATGGTGTGGTAAGGAAGAATAAACCCTCCCAAAGGTTTGTTTCCAGCTGATTTTTGTCAATAATCAGCCAGAGTGGTAAGTGAGAGTTAAAGAATTCTTTATTGCAAATACAGCGCTGTATGTTCTCTCTCTCCCCAAAAAAGAAAGGTCGGAAGTGAGAGACCCCAAACAAATTATTATACTTTTCTGACAGACATTTGTGTTTACATATGCGTACTAGCAATTTCTCTGATGTCATAGATTTCATAGATAGAGTTGGAAGGAGCCTACAAGGCTATCGAGTCCAACCCCCTGCTCAATGCTGGAAAGTTCTAGAGATGGGGTCTCTCATCCAAGTAACAACCAGGCCTGACCCTGCTTAGCTTTCCACACTCAGACAAGCTGAGCCAGCATAAGCAACAGGACTGTCAGTGTTTGCTTATTTATCTAAAAGATTTATGCTCTTTGCAACTTTTTGATATCTTCTCTGGTCAGTTCTCAGCAGTAAATAATGTTAATTCTTGGCAAGGTGTTAGGGAAGAAAATTCTCAATTTGCATGGCCTTGAGGAAGGAATTACAAATCAGTCTTCAAGTAATCTTTACACTACTTAGAGAACAAAAGGGCTATTTAACATAACTATTTAACATAACTTTATTTAACATAACATAACATAACTATTTTACCACAACAGTTTGAAACAGTTCAAAGGGATACACAGAAAACTTACAATCCCTTAATGTTACCTGCCTCTCAAAAGAGCCAGTGTGGCGTAGTGGTTAGAGTGTTGGACTGGGACTCAGGAGATCCAGGTTCTAGTCCCCGCTCGGCCATGAAACTCACTGGGTGACTTTGGGCCAGTCACTGACTCTCAGCCTAACCTACTTCCCAGGGTTGTTGTGAGGATAAAATGGAGAGGAGGAGGAGGAGGATTATGTAAGCCGCCTTGAGTTCCTTGCAGGAAAAAAGGTGGGGTATAAATATAATAAATAAATAAATAAATAAAAGGCAGGGAAGGAAATCCATTTACTTGTGGGTAAGGAAAAGTTCTAGGATTACATTTAAAACAGAATAATACTTCTTACATTACATATTCCATAGAAATTATATACTTTCCACAATGGGAAACAGGCAGCAACACACACCCAATTAATAAATGTAAATAATAAATAAATAATAAATAAATAAATGTCTTCAAACTCAACAGCTATTTATTATAATTTACAGAATAACTTGCTGGTACAGTAATACCTTGGATTGCAAGTAACTTGGTTTGAGAGCATTTTGCAAGACAAGCAAATTTTTAAATATTTATTTAAAATGTTTTGACTTGATATACAAGCGACGTCTTGCAATACAAGTACTGTAGTATGGCTTAAATTAAAAATCTCTGTACAAATTTTTTTTGGGGGATTTCGTTTTGATATAAGAGTGTTTTGGATTACAAGCACGTTTCCGGAACGAATTATGCTCTCAATCCAAGGCATGACTGTACAGTCATATAGGCCCAGGATTGTCCTAGACTCTATAGATTATGCAGGCTCCTAATGATCTCTGCTCAAAGTGAAAATATCTCTCTCATATGGTCTACTAACACTGAGGCCTTCTGGGCTTGCCTATTAAAGAGGCAGTACACAACACAACACCCCTAGACAGAGTAGTTAATCATAGAGGCTGGACAACTTTGCACCGTCTGCAGCCTTCCAATAGGACTTGATTCTGGAGTTGCCTCAGCAGAGAAAATCTGGAGCTCTTCCACTGGTAATCCTGTGTCATTGTTGTCACTTCCTGGAGTTAATGAAAAAGAATTTGTGGGGACACAGTGCTACATTTCCGTGGAGTACATGACCAATTACTGTGGGGCATAATTTGTACAGCTTTGTATAAAGGATTGTTTGTATTGGTGTGTCCTCACACCACATGACATCTCCAGAACTGTCCATCAGCAGTCTACACCTTATATGAAACCAGCCTGTCACTTCCAGTTCCACAATTGTGGATGGAAGCCACTGTGGACCACCTCATACTTTCAAGCCTGCACTGGTTACCGTGGAGAAAAGGTACATAGTCTCAACATTTAAGTATTTGGGAATTTTTTCCCATTCTTCACTGTCTTGGACATTCCACAGGAATTAAGTTATTAATGATGCACATAATGGTTATCAACATTGCTCCCCAACGTAGGCTTCAAGGAAGGAAACCAAGGCGTAAAATGAACATCCAAGTCCTTCAAGATCCTATTAAGCAAACTCGTCTTCAATCACTTCTTAAGGAACATCTACCTACGGAACCTCCTGACAACATTGAGGACCATTGGTCTAAGCTGAAAACCTCCATTACTGCAGCTTGTGAACAAACTATTGGATATGAAACTAAGAAACATCAGGATTGGTTTGATGAAAATGATAATGAGATTAAATATATAATTGTACCAAAAAAGGAAAGCCTTCCAAATATGGCAAAATGATATTAACTGCGCTGCCAAGAAAAAAACCTATGCTAGCGCAAAGGCTGAGGTCCAAAGAAGAACAAGAGAACTTAAGAACGCTTGGTGGAAAAAGAAAGCTGAAGAAATTCAACAACTTGCAGAATCTCATGATGCACGGGGCTTTTTTAAGGCCACAAGGGCCATTTATGGACCAAAAACCTATGGTACAAACCCTTTACAATCAAAAGATGGCACCAAACTCTTAAAAGACAAAGAGTCTATTGCACTGCGTTGGAAAGAGCATTATTATGACCTTTTAAATCGTAAATCTAAGGTGGATAATGAGATTTTTTCGCAAATCCCGCAAAAACAAATTAAAGAGGAACTTGCAATACTCCCCACTTTGGATGAAGTAAAAAAAGCCATTAATCAAATGAAGAACAACAAAGCTAGTGGACCAGATGGGATTCCTGCTGAAATCTTTAAAGAAGGGGGCCCCGAACTTGTACAACATCTTCATAAACTCATCGAAAAAATCTGGATAAGAGAAGAGATCCCAGAAGACTTCAGGGATGCCATAATTATCACTCTCTTTAAGAAGGGTGATAGAACAGACTGTGGAAACTATCGGGGCATTTCTCTCTTAGCAACCGCAGGTAAAATATTTGCTAGGATTCTCGCAAACCGTCTTCTATCTATTTCAGAAGAGATCCTCCCTGAAACCCAATATGGTTTCCGCCCCTCTAGAGGGACAGTAGACATGATCTTTACTGCACGCCAGCTCCAAGAAAAATGCCGGGAGCAAAATCAACCCCTTTATATGGCATTTATTGATTTGGCTAAGGCCTTTGATACTGTAGACCGTACAGCTCTCTGGACTATCCTTATGAAAATTGGATGCCCCAATAAATTTGTGAATATCTTGCGACTTCTCCATGACAACATGACGGCAACAGTTTTGGACAACAACGGCTCTCATGGTGCTCCATTTAAAGTGGGATCAGGTGTTAAACAGGGATGTGTTATCGCCCCAACATTATTTGCCATTTTCATCGCCATGGTTTTACATCTTGTCAAGGGGAAACTTCCCACCGGTGTGGGAATTATATATCGAACAGATGGAAAGCTTTTTAATCTCAGCAGGCTGAAAGCAAAAAGTAAGGTAATTACAACCTCCATTGTGGAACTCCAGTATGCTGATGATAATGTGGTCTCCGCACATTCAGAAGATGATCTCCAAACTATCCTAAATGCTTTTGCAGAAGCATACGAAAAACTTGGTCTCTCACTTAACATCAAAAAACCAAAGTGCTTCATCAGCAAGTGCAAGCTAACCCTTTGGTGATGCCATCTATCCAGCTTGGCGGGACAATACTGGAAAATGTCGATCATTTTCTCTATCTCGGCAGCTATCTTTCTGTTACAGCTAACATCGACAGTGAAATCCAGCATCGTCTGAGCTCCGCAAGTGCCGCATTTTCTCGAATGAAACATAGAGTGTTCGAGGATCAGGATATTTGTAAGAAGACCAAAACACTGGTTTACGAAGCCATTGTATTACCAACTTTATTGTATGCCTGCGAAACATGGACTATCTATAAACGTCACTTCCACCTCCTTGAAAGGTTTCATCAACGTTGCCTCCGGAAAATCCTGCAAATTACTTGGGAAGACAGGCGAACAAATGTCAGTGTACTGGAAGAAGCAAAGACTACTAGCATTGAAAAAATGATCCTTCAACGCCAACTTCAGTGGACCGGTCATGTTGTTCGAATGCCTGACTGCCGTCTCCCAAAGCAGTTACTCTACTCCCAACTCAAGGATGGAAAGCAGGAATATCGGTGGTCAAGTATAAGAGGTTTAAAGATGTTCATAAGGCAAATCTAAAAAAATGCAATATAAACATCGAAAACTGGGAAGCTCTGGCCCATGAACGATCTAAATGGAGGTTGGCCTTTCACAAAGGTTCCATGGACTTTGAAGAAGCCCGAGTGCAAGGTGAAAGGGAGAAACGTGCTAAGCGAAAAGCACGTCAAATGAATCCTTTACAGGACCATCTTCTATCTGGTAACCTGTGTCCTCACTGTGGGAAGCTGTGTGGATCTAGAATTGGCCTCCACAGTCACTTACGGACCCATCGCTAGAGTCTACACAATCTTCTTTAGAATTTCCTCCTTTTATCCCGGAGGACAATCTTACTCGGTCACGAGTGATCGCCTGATGATGATGATGATGATGATGAGTATGGCGGCTATTCAATGTTTTTTTTTTCTATTCCAAAGGTGGTTGTCATATTCCCTCTGTATTGCAAATCATTATTGCTAAATCAGTTGCTCAACTTCTTTATGGTGCTCAAATCTGGGTTAAAAGTGACAATCTAGATGTTGAAATGGCTTTTTAAAGGGCAATCTTTGGGATTCCCAAATGTGTGGCAGCTGTAGTTTTGACACTGGAAGTAGGCTTGGACTCTGTAGAAGCCAGAGCGTTGTCTCTAGGTCTGAAATTTTGGCTTCATTTATTGTTTCCTGTCCTCTCTTCCAGTTATTTACCATTAGTTAATTTAGATCAGCATGTAAGTTTATGGATGAAGATGCTAAATGATAAAGTACATACTTTAAGGTTTTCCCCACTGCTGCTTTTTTCATATGACCCTGATAAGGCTCCATCTTGTATTATTCAGCATATTAAAGATATGGACTTTCAGGATTCATTTGCAGCAGCAAAGAAGACCTGTTCTCTGGTGCCAAATGACAACAATCAAGTTTCTGTAAATTTTCAAGATATGTAAATACTTGAAAAAAATAAACATTTCAAAGTATAGAAGGGCATTCATTCTTGCACTTTTTAATGTATAATCTTCAGCCCACTTGGAGGGGAGATTCAGAGGAACACCTTATTCCGACAGATTGTGTCCTTGTGGTTTAGAAGAAACTGAAAAAGTAAGATATGTCTTTCTTTTCTGAAACTTTTACTGAGATCCTCGTAATTAGTTAATTAATCCATTAATTTTTCTGTATCCAGGAAGATCATCTGAATATTATGTCTTTTTTCTTCTTTTTGTTACAGAAATTGTAGCTAAATATCTGCTGAGAGTAATGAGAATATGGGCTGAAATATTATCTAATTAATCCTGTGCTTTGTTTCGTTTTGTTTCCTCTTGGTTTCAACAGGTTTTTTAAAAAACTTTTAGGACTGTTTTAGGATTTTAATTCTGTTAGCAGCGGCCTTGTATTTTACTTTGTATGTCAACTGTTGTACAAGTCTTATTGTGTGGTCTATTGACTGGATCAATAAAATTGAATTTAATTGTAAAGGTACATCGATTCCTGGATGTCAACGCAGAGTACAGCTCCTGATCTTTCTTAGACTGCAAATCTCTGGCAAGAACAGGGTGAACATGATCTAGGATATCCTAAGGTGACGTCCCTTAAGCAGTTTGGCTGGACTGGACCCAGTTGTAGGACATAGTGCAACATGCTGTGAAAACAGGGATCTTGCTATTCTTGTTGCCCAGGCCTCTGCAATTATTCTCTTCAACGTATCTTTTTCGGTCTGCACCATTTGCTCTGCATGCTTCTTTGCTTAAGGTCTGCAAAGCACAACAGTTATAGTCCTGATGAGATTGTTCATAGATTCATAGATCATAGAGTTGGAAGGGGCCTACAAGGCCATCGAGTCCAACCCCCTGCTCAATGCAGGAAACTAGAGGAGGGGTCTCCCATCCAAGTAATAACCAGGCCTGACCCTGCTTAACTTTCCACACTCAGACAAGCTGAGCCAGCGTGAGCCACAGGCCTGTATTGTTGGCAAATTCTTTGAAAACTGCAGAGGTAAAAGTTGTGCCATTGTCTAAAATGAAATTTCACCCTAAATCACAATTCAGAAACCACTAGAAATCTGATAAGCCATCTTCACCATCAGACTCCTGAGTATTTTCACATCTGCAACCTATCAAGTTATATGGTCAAATAATACACACACACACACACACACACACACAGCTGTGAACTGAAAAACTGACACTGGCAAACTGGTTGATTCTTTTCTGTGATGGCAAGTTTGCAAGCCTCTGACTTTGCTTTGTTTGTAAAGCAATGATCCCAGTTTTTGTATTCTTGAACATTCAGAGGAATGCCCTCTTTTAATAATAAAAGAGATGGTCCCTCTTTTATTATTTCACTGAAGGTATGAAAATGCTTGGTGATATCTTTAACACCAAATACTTTTGATGTTAGCTACAGCAATGGCAAATGCATGCACGCACGCACGCACGCACACACACACACACAACCCAGTATAGTAGAACACCCAGGAAAGGGATTTATAAGAAACACTGCAGCCTTGTCTGCAAATGGAAATGGCCCCAAGAAATATTCTAACTCCAGTTCTCCTGAACGTAAATAAATCCATTTATCAAAGAGATGCAGAAAGGATTGCTTACTTTAGTAAAAGCATTAACAACAGAGAAAGGAGATGTTTTGATTGCAGTCATAATTTTCCTGTTTGCAGATTAAAACAAATGGCCTTCCACCATCCCTGCCTTTCTGGGGTCGGGGAGAAGTTTGCGCGTGGGGGAGGGATGGGGAGTCAGACCAGAATCAGGCCGTGCCATCTAAGCCAATGCGCTTGGGGGGGGGGGAGCTGGCTTAAATTAGGCTTAAATAGCCTAATTTAAGACCCAGTCTCCCCACCCTCGGCCTCTTTCATTTTTGGTTTGCCTGAACGAAAGGGTGACTGCCTAGTCCTTCCCTCCTTAGCTCTCGGACTTCTGTGGTATCGTTCTTGTTCTCTGTGTGTGTGTGTGTGGGAGTGCCACTTTACTTTGCTGTGGCTGTTTGAATTCTGTTGATTGTGTGTGTGCGCCTGCATGGGGTGAGTGAGTGTCTCGGGGTGGTGGTGTAGCCCTTGGCGCCGCTTTTGCGGCTGCGGTCCCGGGGCTTGCCTGGAGTTCAGTGGGTAAGTGGGGAGGGGCCCCTCTTTGCATTCCCATCCTACCTTCGTCCACGGTTTTAGGCACTGACTGGTGAGCGGCGTGGGCTAGCGATGCATCCAAACCTTGAGCGGGGCTCTCCGCGCCCCCGACTCAATTCTCCGCGGGGGCGGGGGCCCCGACCCGATCTTCTGAGCGGCACAGAGAAGTTCTCCGCGCCGCTTGACCCATCTTCTCCTGTCCTGTTGCGTCACTTCCGGGACCGGAAATGACGCGACGGGACCCTGCGCAGGCGCAGAACACAGGCGCAGAAGTGACGCGATGGGACCGGAGCAGGCCATGCGGGCGGCTCGCCGCGAAGAGGCAAGCCACCCCGAAGACTAAGGTAAGGCCTCACCGGGCGTGAGCAGGGCCGATATCGGCCCTGTTTTGCCCAGCCGAGGCTCAATCGTGCAACTATAGGCGTGGTGGCATCTGCTTATCAGCTGCGGTGAGTCCTTCTTGCAGGTCTTTTCCCCAACACTACTTTTGCTCCAACGGAGTGTGTCACATGCAGCGCGCTGGCATGGCTGCTGCGTTTGCGGCCGTTTTAAGCCCTGTTGCCTTGGTTTCTATGCAAAAGATGTGGCGGGGTTCCGTCGTGTCGGCGCGGGGTCCCATCGCGTCACTTCCGGGAGGAGAACCGCTCTGCACTGTGGAGAATTTGAGCATTGGGGGGGCCTGCGAGGAGAGGCAAGGAGAGGCGCCCCCCCCAAAGGTACGAAAAACACCACTTGGTATATGTGGTTTTTTCAGGATGCCTCCTAAGAAAGGCCAGGGTGGCAAGAAGGGCAAGGGGTGTGCACCTAGGCAGCCGGCAAAGTGCCCTCCCCCACCTCAGCTTTCCTCTTTGTCGGATGAAGATACCTCAGACATTTCCGCAATTCTGGCACAGATGTCTGGCGCAGACAGGGAGTCTGCGTTCTACTACGCTCCAGGGGTTTCTGAAGGGGGGCAATCTGGGTGGAGGGCTCACACTCATCGCAGGTCTAAACAGGATTTGTGGCTTTCGCTTTCAGCACGCCTGGACGAGATGGCAGCCACCAGCCAGTATTAGCGCCGTGGTGCCTCCGAAGTCCTATTCTGGGCTTCTTCCCCATGAACATGCTGTGGAAGCCCCTCTGACACCAGGGGACCAGGGTTCAACTTCGGGTTTGACTGCAATGCCTTTCCAAGCCATGGGTCCTTCGGCTCACACAGTGGATCCTGTCGGGGGCGGTGAGTACTTTGCGCCTTCTACCACGACGACATGGCCATACATACACACTGGACCATGACATTGCATGTATCTGGCAGTGCTGGTCGGGGGTATGGATCCTCTGGTCATTCATGATACCACACTTCTGTTGGCGGGGAGGTGCGGACCCCAAGGCCTTGAACAGAGCGGGTAGGAAAGTGAAGGGCGAGGTCTGTAGGGCCGTAGGAGGGATCAGGTTTTGCATACCCCACCCCACGATATCCTTGGCCCAGAGGGATCTTTGCCGGCCGGATGGTGTTCACTTATCCAATGCCGGTAACAATCTTTTCATTGAAGATCTGCGAAGGGCCCTGCTCGCTTTTTTATCAGGCAGGTGGGGGAGATTCAACTAAGCGAAAGCTTGTCTCTCTCTCTGTGGTGAGAAGTGCAGAATTAGGCAGTGAGGCTTAGGGTTCAAGTGATCATCCAATGGCACCTTTCATGGTGACTGGCGGTTACCCGAGGCTTCCCTTGCTAATGTCTTGCGGCTTGGCAGGAGGGAGATTGGGCCGCCTTTGGGGTCTACCTTTCTCACCTACATTGGTTGTCTTGCGGCACCAATGGGAGGCGACACCGGTAAGGCCCTCCAGCTCCACATGGAGTACAACTGGACGGTGGCAGGTAATCCCACTGCTGCTCCGGATAGGACACTTTCGGCCAAATCTTGGTTTTCCCGGCCAATGGCCGGTGTAGATTAGCACCGCACTTCGCCCTTCTCAGATCTTTGATTTAATAAATGTGGCCCTGATTTGAAACCATATACCTGTGTTTGGCTCTTCACTATCTTACCCGTACACACACAAACCAATCCTCTGAGATGTTGTGACAGAAAAACTGTGCCAAGTCTAAGGGTTCAACAATTTGTCATCTCAGTACAGTGTCACAACTTTTCACTAATGCAGTGCTATTGAAATTACAGCCTTCATCAGCAGCTATGACAGTGCATTGCTGGAGAAATCCATTATGCAGCTAAATGAAAGATTGTCAGGTTGAGGGCAGCGGGTGAACTCACTAGACATGTGCAGGATGGAATATGGCTTGCCCAAGCAGCATTGGATGGACATTTTGGCAATCACAGGCAGGGCTTAAGCAGCATTTTGTGGTCTCAGTATGAATTTGCAACATGGTCCCCCTCCCACACGCATACCATAATCCCATCTTATATATGGATCCTATAATAATGCATCCTCTCCTATACATCCTATAAATACAAAGCTCTTGATTTGTATTTATAGCCAGACATGGCAGTACAGGGTGTGGGTGTGTGTTTAACTAGACATCTACAGTACTCACATATATTTTGGGATTGTAAATCCTTCCAGCAGGACTTCTTCCACTGTCTTTTGGATCAATGCCTTCAATTATTGTGGTATTTGTTTCTCCTACCAGCTGTCCTTTGCTCATAAGGATCTCTGTCTGGGATTGGTCATTTTTGAGATCACACATCAGATGTCACATAAGAAAGCACCACATCAGATGTCACATAAGAAAGCACAAACCTCTCCATCTCAAACTACAAGTTTTAGTTTAACTGCACAAGCACATTCTTTCTGTTCTAGAGAAGGTACTGGGCCAGCAACTGACAGTTCAGAATGTCACTTTTTCTGCTTTAACACCTTTTCTCTGATTGGCTCCAGCAAATATCACAAGATCTGAAAAATAAGTACATAGATACAAGGGAATAAGTTCCCATAAATATCCTCAAATCTACAATTTAGCCTCATTTTTTTCCTTTGTGGTAATGGGCTTGCAGCAGCCTGGGCTGAAGCCACCTGGATCTCCAGGCCCCAGTAACGTGTAGTCTTCCCTGCCCCCCCTCCCATTCTTGGACCCGGATCATAGGGTCAGCTCTGCCATCCACAAACCTGATATACTATAGCAAACTTTGCTAACAAAATGTAAAAGAACAGGCAGTCTCGCTGCATTTCCACAGTAGCTTTGTGCAGGACGTCTCTTTATGATACTCTATACACTGCCACAGCTATGCAAATCTATATTATTCTTATTTGTCAAATTTATTATGTATATAGTACCATCAACGTGTCTGGCACATAACAGGATCACACAAGCAAGCCGACAGAACCCCAAAAGCATATCATCAAAATTTCAACAACAGAGAAGACAACAGATGGGACCAGAGAATGAGTGTTAGGAATGACCCTTTGAAGCATGATCGTATTTAAAATAAAAAGTAACAAATAAAAGATGCAGTTAACCCAAAAGCAGCCCATACATAAACAAGAAAATTGACATGTATCAGTCACAACCAAAGTCCAGTCAACTCAGGCTGCAACATGGAAAGACTGCTGAAATGGGGTGCAAAAGAATCACTCCCCAGCTCCATTCACTTGAACATGTTCCAGCTGTTTGAAAGAAACCATAATTTGACATCCAGATCACGAGTTGCAATCATTTTATGAGTGCCAGTTGGAAAATGGAGCGTATTGCCAAAGAATGGCTTTTTAATGTATGGGTAGAGCAGTGAAGACTTCATAATATGGACTACAATTAGAGGATAATGCTGGATGTCTGAGCTTTTAAGGCAGCCTCCAAATATGTCACCTCCACTTTCTAAAATATCCAGGGGTTCAGAAGACTACTTGGAATTATGTTTGCAGTAGTTCACCTAATTTCTTGATATTTCCTTTTATTTCATCAGCTTAATTGCAACCCCTTGCTTATGCTTTTTTTTTTTTTTTTTTTTTAATTGTCAGCTTACCTTATTTCTCTCACGGTGGGTTTCTCCCATTTTAGCTGTAGAGAAGAGGATTATGCTGAAAATAAAAAGAGCCACTTTTATCTCACAGTATTTATCTCAATTTGCTGGAGTGCATATATGCCCATTGAAATGTAGTCTGCTTCTCTTTCGTCTTGAGAGTAATTCTCACGTCACATGGAAAATGTGATTCCTCCTGGGCTGCTACTGCTTTTTCAGGTAAGTCACCAGTCACTGAAAATTAATATAATTTCTCCTCCCCACTGAAAAATATCATCCCAAAATGCCCCATGAAAATCAAGTGGGTATTCTGAGGACCACTCCAAGTTCAGCATTAGCTATGGGATGAATATTGAACCCCATAACTCAGCCCTCCCCAATCTGATGCCTTCCAGATGTTTTGGACTACAACTCCCAGGATTCCTGATAATTGGCTATGCTAGCTGGGACTGATAGGAGTTCAAGTCTGAAACAGCTGGAGGGCATAAAGTTGGGGATGGGAAGGCTGCCCTATGCTGTGAAATAGGGTCCCTTTTTATCACCCATATATTTCAACATCTTCAAGTAATGAGTTTCATGTAGATAAGGAAGAGGGAGTGGTAGTTAGGGTGCTTTGGGGACTTGGGGGGCTGGTGAGAACAGGCATGGGGGGAAGCCAGGAGCCATCCTCCTGATGTTAATGTGTTCCAGCAAATCTGGTAAACAGTGGGAGGTTCAGGAAGTGCCTTGCCTCTCCTTGAAGTCAATTTAAGAACACCATAACTTTCTTTTCAAGCTAGGCTTGGCTTGGCTTAATACCTGTGACATCTCTAGTTCAGATTCAAGCTAGGACTTTTAATTTTATTTATTTATTTATTTATTATATTGATACCCTGCCTTTTTTCCTACAAGGAACCCAAGGCGGCGTACATAATCCTCCTCCTCTCCATTTTATCCTCACAACAACCCTGTGAGGTAGGTTAGGCTGAGAGTCAGTGACTGGCCCAAAGTCACCCAGTGAGTTTCATGGCTGAGCGCCGGGTACTAGAACCTCGATCTCCCGAGTCCCAGTCCAACACTCTCACCACTATGCCACACTGGTTCATGAGCTTGTAAAATATACCCTTTTCCTGCTTATTTGTGTAGCTTTGGCATAAGCATGAACTTAGTAAATTTTTATGATTTTTAAAGAAAAATCACGCTTTTGTGGTTTTATTTTATTTTGTCTCAGCTGCCATACTGAAAGTGGAAGGGGGAGAATTCTTCGATGTAGTATATATATTTTTTCTGCCTGGAGAAGGGCTCCCAAGAGTTGGAGAATTTGGCCCATAGTCACGTGGGATAAATCCAGGGCAAAAATGACACCACAGCTTCCTACGGAAGTGGTTAAATGTGCCAGGGCATTTCAATACCTAAAATCCAGTTTCCCCAACAGTGAGGAAACTAAAACAGGAAAGATAAGGAAAAATCTAGGTGTTGAGATTTACCAACTTGAGATTTCAAGGGATGAAATGGATGTGTTCAACCTGTTTCATCACATGTTTTAAATATTAATAAGAATTAAAAACAGTGTGCCTTATTTATGTGGCAATATTTAAGATTTCCTAATTTAAAACATAGCAAAATGCTGAAGTTTGTTTATCTTTTTTCAGACTTACTTGCAGAAGCCCAAAGCCTGGTAAAAGGCTTACAAAAACCTCACACATTCTGACTATGCACTTAAATTTTACAAATCTGTGTGTAATGCTCTCTCTGCACATAAAAGACAACAGTCCAAGAACAAATCGAAGAGCCCCCAGGTGTTGGCAGCTGTGAGTGTAGCTACTGGAGATCATTTTTGCATTTTGATTTTTATGATCCACGAGGACTCTGTCAAATGCTTAAAAATGTATGAGTGTCATTTCATGGGTATCATTTCTTGCAGACACATGGTTAAATGAAAAATCATTTTTTAGAAAGTTACAGAAAACAGTAGACATTTTAAGCCCACTTCATCTAAACAATGGCAGCTGCCAATAGATCAATTATAATTTAAAAACAAGAGGAAAACATTACTAATTGAATTGTCCTCTGGATGAAGAATGCTGCAATTAACTGACATGCAATTAGCATGAGAATTACACGCTATCCAAGCAAAAGCTGGATGGATAGGCCTTTCTGACACCCAGCAAAATACACTGGACCTAGCCATTTTGGAATGACAGTCATGGAATGAAGATAAACTAAGCAAGTTAAGAGTAGGGCTCCAATTCTATGACAACGTGAGAGTAAGTCCCATTGAACTTAATGGGTCTCGCTTCTGAGTAGAGATGATTACGATTGCACTTGAGGCTGCCATTTCCCCTCCCCCATCAACTCTCTGTGCCTTTAATACCAGCTCTGCATGCAGGAATGGAGCAGGCAAAGCTTAAGAACATAATAAGAACCCTTCTGGATCAGACAAAGCATCCATCTAATCCAGCATCCTTTTTTCAGTTGTAGCTAGCCAGATGTTTCTGCAAAGTCCAGCAGCAGGTTTTCAAGGCAACAGCCCTTGCCCATCCTTTTCCTACCAGCAACTTGTATTCGGAGTAACACACAGCCACCGAATGTGGAGGCTTTATTTATTCTATCATGGCTAAGAGCCACTGACTGGTCTATCAACCATGATTTTGTCCAACATCCTTTCAAAGCCAGGCTAATGATCAACACAACACCACATTTTGTGCTAGCAGATTGTGTATCTATCCTGAATCTACTATCAGTTGCATTCACTTGGTCACTCCAAGTTCTGGTACTATTAAATTTATTCTGAACACCTCCTCTGCACCATTTTATCCTGAGCCCCCTTAATCATAATCATCATCTTTTTTTTTAATTCCCCAAATGCTTTAGGCATTCCTCTCAGGTAAGGTACTCCAACCCCTTGATCATTTTGGTTACCATGTTCTGTACCTTTACCAGCTCATTAGCATCCCTTCTTAAAATGGGACTACCAGAACTGTACACAGTATTCCAAAAGCAGCTACACTGTAGCCCCTTTCAAGTGTTCTCCTCCGTGAAGTTGTCACTTATGAATACCTTAAATAGAATCTGTCCCCAGTACATATCCTTGGGAGACACTAGTACTAAATTCCTTCAGCTGCAAGAACCACCTGTTTATTCCTGGTATCTGCTTCCTGTTCTTTAACCAGTTACCAGCACCAGCCCTAGTATTAGGCAGAGTGAGGCAACCAGTGCCACCTCAAGCAGCAGATGCCGTAGGCAGCAGGCCTGTGGCTTACGCTGGCTCAGCTTGTCTGAGTGTGGAAAGCTAAGCAGGGTCAAGCCTGGTTGTTACTTGGATGGGAGACCCCTCCTCTAGTTTCCTGCATTGAGCAGGGGGTTGGACTCGATAGCCTTGTAGGCTCCTTCCAACTCTATTAAATCTATGAAATCCCCTGGCTGTTACTCCTGAGCCCCCAGCCATACTCCTCTTTTGTAGAATATAGCTGTGTGTGCCACACGGCCTGTGCTGGTCTCCTGAAGTGGCCTGCTGCCCTTCGGTGTAGTGGAGGTTACTATTGCATTGCCAGTACTGGAGTAAGATTCAAGTAGCAGCCCAGGCAACTTCTGTATGTGCAATGGGGAGCGGGCACCAGCTTGTCCTTTGCCTCAGGTAGCAAAATGTCTTGGGATGGATCTCCCAGTTGGGAGAACAGTCTCTAATCATATGACTGCTGAATTTTCTCAAGCACCTTTGGTGTGGGACTTCATCACAAGCTTTTTAGAAGTTCAAGTATATAATGCCTCAGATATTGTTTTCATCAACATGCTTGTTAACATCCTCAGAGAATTCCAAATGGTTGGATGAGGCCGAACTTCTCTTTGGAGAAACAATCCTGATCCTCCTTCAGATAATACCTGTTTCTTTCCCCCATGGGGTTAAAAGCAGTTGGGGTGCATTTAAAGGTGGAAAACAGGAAGAGGAAGGCTGCAGTCCTACACACATGTACCCGGGAGTAAGTCTACTTCTTTGTAGACATTTTTAGGCTTGCACTGGAAGTTGTTAATATTGCTCTCTTCCTCCCTCTCACTGGAAATGCAGCCTGGATAGATGCTTTACTTAAAATAGAGAAAATGTTAGCGAGAAAACAACATGTGTTACCATATGTAGTTTAAACCTAAATTGCAATTTGCAAAACACACCCTTTTCAACTTTAACTCTGGAGCATCATTATTGCCTTCTGGTGAACCATCTCCTCTGTGTACACTTTGATTTAAGTATCCATATCTCAGATGATTACAGTGAACTTATTACCCTGATAATAAAAGGCATAAAAAGTAGGTCATTGCTCTGCCCAATAAACCTCATAGGAAGTCTCAAACACACCACAAGACATTTCTGCAGTGCAGGGAGAGAGTGATTTTTCTAATGGAGCTGCTGCACAGATGGTTGTGAGACTAGGAATTCTATGAGAAATCTGGAGAGGGATGGTAGTGGATGGAAGATCATGAGGCTGTCTCCTGCCATTGCTGGTTCTCTTAGTATCATCAACTGCCTCATGAGGATGACTGTTCCTTTGGCATCCCCAAGAGAGTATTCAAAAGCATATACGGTAGTCATTACCCAAGGATGTGGGGTACAAAATTAAAGCAAAGTTAAGCAACACCATCAGAGATTTCTACCCACCACTGCTCATTTAGTAATTTGCATCCAAATGCTTGTTTCTTTCAGCATGAAAATTAAGGCACAAAGTGATACTAAAGGGGGCAATTCTGAGAACCCTTAAACTCAGTGTTTCGGTACATGTAATCCAGTTCTGCTGATTGCTGAGCTCTCTCCAATGAAAACAGCAAATAGCCTCAGTTAGACAGTCAAAGGGGACTACCACTACTTGTCCATCACAGAGATATGAGTAATGGTAATTCAACAGTGGCAGTCTAGAGGGAGAAGGAAATAGAGGAAATAATGAGAAAGACACCATAACTTGGTTGAACTACTAGAGCCTCTTTATTTAAACAGGGAAAAATCACCCCCTCCCCCAGATCTGCCTGTATAACTGCAGGAATGTAACTTAAATGGACCAGCAGGCAACTAGCCTGCCTTGCTAGGCAAGCAACTCTGGGAAATAAGTATGTATGAGAAATCATTTCAGTTCATTTTTTTAATCAGGTCTTTTCAAAGACATTTTCTTTTCTATCAAATTGAAAGAGAATGGTCAAACAGATGTGGAAGAAATTTTCTGTACAGCACTAGTAGAAAATGGCCAAGAAAGGACTATTGGCCCTGTCCCATGGAACTGGCCTGGCAGGGGTCAATAATTGAAACCACAGCTCAGGCTCCTTCACATCCCATTTTAAATCACTATCAAATGCTACTCTTAATCTGAAGGCTTCATTGTAGCCCAGCCGGACCAGCCCCAGCTATTCTGTATAGTATCTATATATGATGCTCAAGTACTTGGTTAGCACTATGCCCTTTGACAGCTGCTTCTGTTGTTCCATGCCCATGAATATAAAAAAGCCCACCAACCAATTTGACCAATCTATGCTGACTTCCTTCCTTTTTCTTCGCCTTTTCTTGTTCCCTATCCCCTTCCTTTTCTCCATTTGTTCAGGCTCCCTGAGGAGTAGGGAAAATGTATCCACACATACTCTGCTTTCAAAAAAAATTGTTTAGTGACTGGGAGCAAGTTGTATCTCAAAGGGGTAGAGACAGCTCCATATGATATGGTTGCATCCTTAGAAGAACGAAGCATAACTTTCAGACACAAGCTCAGGGGGCTTGGCCAGTGGCATATCCATTGCCAAGGGATTTTTTTTTAAACAAATGGGGTAGTGGTTGGGGACTGCGATACCGGTGGGCATGCAGCCACCAGGGAATATTGTTGAGAACTCCCCTGCCCAGCTACCTCCTCCTCCGTACCCACGGACATCAAGAAAAGCCAAGTGTAACCCATGCCCCAAACAGAAGAGCCCCAAGGCCCAAAAGGATGCCAGCTTGGCCAACCCCTGGTCTGAGAAGGATGTGCTCTGATGCAGCTTGAGGGTCCACATTTCTCTGAGCTTGAGACATTCTTGCTGGCTCAGGGGTCAGTGTAACAGGGCCAGCTGGAGACTTGTCTGCTTCGAGTGCTACCAACCTAGCTGTAATATCAAACCACGCCTGGTTAGTGCCTATGGGGGATGTCCCACCCGCCGAGTTGCCTCAGCCTGCTGTTTCCTCTTAACATTATCCCTTTCAAGTGCAACTAAACACACCATAATGTCAGTTACATTTGGGCCCTCCTCATCTGGTGAGGACATTGCCACTGGGAGTGCCCACTTGGCTGGAGGCTGCTGTGCCTTGCCTTTCACCTTTTCCCCCCTGAGACCCTTCTTAGGGAACATTCCTGTGATCAGTTGACCAACCTGAATAATACCCAATAGGGCTCAAGCCAGAAGTTGTTCCTGCAAAATGCCCCTTGTAACAGTTTAGAGAGCAAATGAACCAGGCCAGCTGAGTGCAGAGGCACAGCTGGAGAAGTCTCAACTTCCAAAATCCCAGATGCTTCTATCAGGCTCATATCTTATATTGAACCCATGGCAGTGACCGCCTGCAACCCCAGGCCTGCCAAGGCCTAAAGCACTTGCTATGTGCCCCCCTCCCCCCATGAGGGGTGCTAGGCCCCAACCCTGCTTCAGTGAGAGGCCTGACCAATCCATCCTAAAGGCCTCAGGCCCTGCTATGCCCAATCCTCCTCCTCCCCTCACCACCATTACGACATCCTGAACCAGCATGCTAGGCTAGACATGAGCAGTCCGATAGCTCGGCCAGTTCTCCCACCCAGCTCAGAGAAGTCCTTATGGCAATGCCCGGTTAGCAGCCCTTCTTCTGCTAGGCCTGAAACACAGCCTAGACTCATCTACCCCACCACCTTTCACTCCAAATAGCTCTGGAATGCTCCGCTGACCATCCTCTTTGGCAGCCAGAAAGGAAAGAGGCCGATTGGTTGGGCGGAGTTGGCTTTTATACCCTGCAGCTCCGCCCCACTGATGCTACTTGCATGCGTCCATACACCCTGCAGCACTCTTCTTCCCCTTCCTTCCTGCCTGCAAAATCATCCCCCACCTGAGCTGTTCCAGCAGGGCAGAGAATGGGTTTTCCATGAGGGCAATGACCCTGTCAGTTGTATTTATTTTCCTTATAAAATTTGATAATAAAATGATGGCACTTTATGAAATATTAATACTAATTATACAATGACGATGATGATCATCTTGCATACTCAGTCACCACTTCCCCACAGGGGGTTATTTTTTGGACCTTAGGAGCTGGGAAGTGAAGTATCAGGACCTCACCAAACCTTTTACCTTACCCCACAGATTAACTCTGCACCCATATTGAACCTGGTTTGCTCTAGCAATGGGTAGAGACCTGGTTCAGTGAGCTTAGTTGCTGGAGTTCAAAAGGAGGCTTCCCAACCAAGACTAGATTCCCTCCTACTCCAGCTGTTGGGTTTAAGTTTCACAATCCCCTGACCCTACACTTGCCATAGCATCCAGTTCCATCAGGTCAGGGATAGAACCACGGTATTGTTCTTGCTGGTTTCATGTTACTGCCATATAACTTGGGTGTGAGCTACCTTCTAAACTGAGTGTGGCAGTGGCTTCGTGGATGGCTTGTTCCAGGCAAACCCATAATGATGTTTGATGGACATTGTACTTGATTGTAAAACTGCTGATCAAGAGGAAGCTCTAAGTCTCCATGGTTCTGAGTCCCAATCCTGTGATGATTGTCACTCAAACTTCATTCATTAATCCTGAAGATGTGTTGTAATTCTAGAATCTGCTCTCCTCGCACTAGCTAGGCACTATCAATACCCAAGCACTAGCTTATTCAGATTCATTGTCATCCTGCATTTGTTCACCAGGCTTCTTCTACCTTTTTGGAACCAGAGGGAACTCTGTTTGAACCAGAGGAAACTCTTACTCTGATCCCAATCTCTAGAGCAGGGGTGATCCCATGCTCCCATGATCCTTTGCCATTCACTATGCTGGCTTAGGTCTGATGGGAGTTGTGGCCCTCCGGATGCTTTGACCTACAAGTTGCCCACCCCTGCTCTAGAGTATATTAACTTATTCTAATTTTAAGTGCTCTACTCTATGCTCAGCCTCTGATCTTCTGGTAATGACCTATCCTAGGTTGATCCAGACATAGGAGCTTGTTTGCTAATCCTGCCTGGTATAAGAAGGACTTATCCCAGGGCCTGTTATCACTACACAGGAACTGCGGGGGAGCGGCCGTCCCCCACAGTCCCTGTGTCGTGTGAACGGCAGCCTGGAGCACCCCCGCGGAACGGGCGTACACTGGAAGCACCAAAATCCACCATGAGCGGTAGGAGGGTAAGCCCCTACCACGCGTACCCGCTGTACTGTGCGGACAGTGGGTGGGGGCCCCCACGGGCCTCCCATGGCCACACAGAGATGGCAGCCCAGAGCGGGCGGAGCTGCAGCTGCCTGCATGCACCGTGTTCACAGCAGCCGGTGCGCCGCATCCTTGGGCAGCCGGTGCGCCGCATCCGCTGAACCTCCCGGGCTGCCACCCACTAGCACTGGGAGAACCACGCCGTGGCAAAGGGGCTTCTGGCTGCACCGCAGTCCGCCCGCACGTGTGGGGCACGGGTCATCTGCGGCACACCGCCAGGCCCCGCAGACAGCCCTGTGGTGCCTTCCCCGCTCGCCTACTGGGTTGTGTGAACCGGCCCCCATTTTAGTCTTGACAGAACTCTCAGAACCCTGTGGTCCAACCGGTCAAGACTTACATAGGTATTGACTTACTGAATGTGAATCACACAGCCAGAGAATTTTGAGAACAACCACCCACACCTTATTTAATATACGGTAAATATCTGGAAGTACAGATATGTTAATTTAGTTAAGTTTCTTTGGTGGACAGTTGGGTTTTATTTTAATTTACACACACACACACACACACACACTCCACAACTGAGTTCAGATTGCCACTCAGTTAAGGACATTTTGCAGGCACCTGTAGATATATACAAATCAATTGCAAGCCAATTTTAAAACACAACATGACCTCCCATTTGGAAAGCCAGAAGAAAAAGCAGATAAGCAGCATGATGACATTTCATTATGGGGGATAGTCTCTGGAAGGAAATACAGTCTTGCAATGCTAGCTAATTTCAAAGAATTCTTAGCATTTCTGCTCATGAATACTATTTTCTGTGAGGAAAATAATGTAGCTGTAATCTTCATAGGAATGTTATAAAAGGTGGAAAGCTTCATTTTCAGGTGCAATACATACATTTAACAGACACCTGGAGAGCTTTCTCCTTTCTCCCCCTAACAGGACTCCTATACAGTCAACTAGATAGGCAGAATTTCAACAGATGAGGCCATCTTTATTCATTTACAGCATTTGCATTCTGCCAAATTAACAATGTCTTCTTTTAACGATAAAAGTTAAGAGCCAATAAAACAATCAGGAAAGACCTGAAAATCAAACAGAATATAACTGCAGTACAGACTAACTCAATCCAGCAACAGCACAGTAAGCTAAAACACTAGGGATCTTGAACTGACCTTAAAAGGCTTGGGGAAATATGGGTCTTCTCTTCACCCAATACTGAAAAGACCAGTCTCGGCACCAAGCAAACTTCTTTGGAAAGGACATTCTACAATCAGGGCATAGAACCACCACCAGAACAGCCCTTTTCTTTGGCAGTAATCCACCAGACCTCATTTGGTGGGGGCATCTTTGCATGTCAGCGTAAAACTTTCTGTCTGTCTTCCAGCTGTCTAAAACACAAGATACCTAACAAAACTAAAGGAAACTTTATATGGTTACAGGTTCACTTTTTCTCCCCCTGGTGCCTGGATATCAAAGCAAGGTGAATGTGGTGGCCTTGGTGGTAGTGAAGGACACATCCTATTGTAGCTATATCATTTGACAAGACAATAACCACATTTGTATAAGTGTGTGACAACAAAAATGATTTGAAAGAAAATTATTGCTTTATTACAAAAGGAGAACAATTCAAAGAGAATCGAAAGTAGAGAAGTGATGAAGAATCAAATTTAGATGGAAATGAGAATTAAAAAGGAGAAAAATGCTTGGGAGAAAAGTTACTTGAATATAAAAGCAGCATGCCAATAAGCACATGAGATGAAGGAAGGGATAGGTAATACTAGTGCTCAAAGAGAAAACAAGAGAGCAGGCCAGTGCGCTACCATTGTCAAAGGATAACAAAAGGCAATTTAGTACTTTCCCCATATATGCCATTACTCCACTGGAAGAGAAATGGGATGGACTTCCAGGGTCTCCATGAAAAGTTACTGTTGGGACCCCGTCCCTCTTGGTTGCTCCAGGTGTTGAGGCTGATGGAATGCAATCACCGAGCCACTTACATCTGCAACCACTTCTGGGGAATGGCATATTGTTAAAGGCTATTGAATCATTGCTGCAGCAAATTAGCAAAACTCGTTTACTGTTGTGAGGTCCAAGAAGGGACGCATCGAACAACAAGCAATCTGAACAATGTCATGAGAATGCCCAGAGTTCACACCATTTCCCATTTTCCTGATTGCCATTGTCACAAGAATAGATTCAAACTGTGTCCTTATCTGTTCTTATTATGATCTTTGTCACAGGAATGAGGCATCTGAATGTTAATATCCAATACCGTCTGGCAACACAACAGACTTTTGTGTGGCTTTAACCTTTTCAATATTCGAGATTTGATTGTTTTGCTGTTCTGCTGCTCTCACACACCTGAAATGGGGACAGTTATATGAAGCCAGCCAACCAAAAGAGAGATCCTCCAAAAGGTTGAAGATGTACATTTCTAAGAAGAATCACCTGGAATGGAAATATTCCTGTGCCCCACTACACACACACATACACATACTGCTTTCTATTGTCACACATAGGAACAAGCAAAGCTATGGTCAGCTATGGATGCTGAAGTATCGGAATAAATTATTGTGTTTAATGTAAGCAAATGTTAGAGTGGTCAGCTATTATTAATGTTACAAGGTGAGATGGACCAATGATGTTTTGTAGCTCTAGTTTCCTCTAACAAAGCAAGAGCCTTCTAGTGAACAACAAATACATGGAAAAAATGGAAATGTATCTTCAACCGCTTTGTCTTTGTCCAACAAAGTTCCATAAGGAACTTTGGGGGATGTTAGGTTGACTTATCTTTGAGTAGGCACATAGGATTGCAGTGTTAAAGGGTGTTTTTAACAGCAGTATGCAAGGCAGAATGAAGACTATTTCCATTCCAAAAATTCATCAAGGAATTTATTAGGAAGAGGCTTATATACTGAATCAATGCTGAATGTATTGATCTAGAGCAAGAGTGAGGAACCAGTGGGCCTCCAGACATTATTGGGCTACGAACCTGATCATCCCTGACCATTGGCCATGCTTCCTGGGGCTGATGGGATTTGGAATCCAACAACATCTGGAGAGTCACAGGCTCCCCACAGTTGATCTAAAGAAGTCCGAGGGCACTTTGCTACTTACGTACAGGTGAAGCCACTTTTGGACATTGGGCATGCGTTAACCACTGTAAGGATTAGAACTGATGGGAAGTAATTCAAGTGTCATGACAGCTGCTTTGTTTACATTGGGACAAAGAGTAGGCAGCATTCCTTAAACAATGTGAGGGAATATGGGATTTCACTGACTTTTTTTTAATAGCTTGGAAGCAACTGTTGTCTAAACTAACCACTGCTGAGGTGATTGTGCAAAATAGAAGCACTGACAAACATCTTACAGAAGTACTAGCCCAGACTATTTATTTTAGGGGTACCTTCTCCCACATGAACAACCTCAATTATTTAAAAAATCTGCTCAAGATTCCTTACAGTTTCATAGATTTCATAGATCATAGAGTTGGAAGGAGCCTACAAGGCTATCGAGTCCAACCCCCTGCTCAATGCAGGAAACTAGAGGAGGGGTCTCCCATCCAAGTAATAACCAGGCCTGACCCTGCTTAGCTTTCCACACTCAGACAAGCTGAGCCAGCATAAGCCACAGGCCTTTATTATGTAAGCCGCCTTAACCACATGAGTTTTGTTCTGTTGCTGCCTGTTCTATGGTGATAACGATAGAACAATGGAATAGAATATTGTGGAATTCACTGCTCAGAGAAACCCACCAGGTGATGTCATTATGTAATTTAGCTGATCAGTGAAAAGGAGATGAATGAAAACCTGCTTTTCCCCAGGCTTTGGAGGATCAGATTGGGACTAGTAGGAATGTGTGAATCAGCAAATCTCGAGCTCCGAAGTTCTCCAAATTCCATCTGAAAGTTCAGAGTCCACTTCAGATTATGAGCTTTGTTCTTTTTCCTTTTTTGCATGAAAATCTGTGTGTAATTTTCAAATGCACGCATGCTTTAGAACACTTTTTTTAAAAACCCGTGAATCACACTGCAAGCTCAGAAATGTATGGACTTTGACCACAAATTGTGTCCGAGTCTGTGTTTCATCTAGAAGGTGCGAACTGGGTACATCCTGATGCAAAATGAACTGAAATGAATTTTTCATACATCCCAACTGTGCTGTCATTGGCTTGGCTGAACCCTTTTCTGTGGATTGTATCTTTTGCTGCCAATTTTATGAAGGCTTTCTTAATTTTTATGTTTAGAAAGCCACACAGCTCCCTTCAATCACCAGTGCTCCTTACTCAGATTCTCTGCTGCTCTTCCAGTTTGTAGCCTGAGATCTCATTCCAGACATGTGCCACACGATGAGAAGCAGCCGCCGGTTTACTCAGAAGTAAATCCTCTGCTTCAGTGGGACATTTGAGGATTGTAAGCTTTCCGTGCAATCCTATCTGTGGAAATCTCTGGCTGAATGGATTTCCCCTCCCTTGCAGCCCCGTTTGCCCCTAAGATCTGCTCTGGATGGCTGGGGGACCTTCTGGGGCAGATTTGAGGGTGGGGGCTTCCATGGCTGAGCAGACGTCCGCTCATGTGATGTTTGATTTAAGATCTTAGAAGAAAGATCCTTTGACTTCAGTCTGACAAACACTTACCTGAGAGTAAGGCCCATTTAACTTAGTGGGGTTTTCTTCTAAGTAGTCATGTATGGGATTGCACTGTTACTCCCAGTTAAGCATGTATCCGATCGTCCCTAACCTGGTGCTGCCCAGATGTGCTGGACTGCAACTGTCATCTTTCCTAGCCAGCATGTTTGGAATGGTCATGTTGGCTGGGAAGGATGAGAGTTGCATTCCAACATATCTGGAGGAAGGCTGGTGTATGGAATTGCAGCCTTAATGTCTATTGACTCAGGGTATGTCTCTCTAATGAAGAATGGGTGTTTATGTTTTGTTTTGTTTGACTCTCATAGAAGAGGGAATAAAGGGGTTGTATCCATGAAATTCTGGAGGGATTCAGCCTTTCCTAGATGCTAAGCAAATGTTCTCAGAAGCAACAGTATGAAGAATCCTTCTCTTATCCCTAAGCAAATAAAATAAGTAAAGGCAAATCTTTCTGGTTCACTCCGGGGTGGGGTGGGGATTATTTATTTATTTTAGGCCACCTTTAAGGGTAAAAAAATCTCAGTATTTTCTTCTTGCTCTTTTTCAGCCCTGCCAAAAACGTTAAAAAAAAAGAAAAGAAGAATGCCTTCTTAAGGGCGCAATCTTATGCATGTTTAGACAGAATGGCTGGCCGGGGCATGCTGGGAATTGTAAGACTTTTTTTCTGTCTAGATATACATAGGATTGCACCCTAAATCTCCTGAAGTCTGAGCCTATGTTTGTTTATTCAGAAGTAAACTCCACTCTCTTAATTGAGGTTTACTTCCAAGTAAATTTGCATTAGAATGCAGACTCTTGCTCAGCGGAGTCTCTGCTCAGAAATACAGAGTTGGGCATAACTTTTCTCTCTTTTAAAAATTTGCAAGCCAGCCTCCTTTTCTCTGTTGAGTTTATAGGAAGAGTGTTTAGTTTTTGGTTTTGCTTATATTGGTAGCATTATTAAACTATTATTTGCATTGAGTGTGGCATTGTTTTGGTCTTCTGTGGTGCTGCATACCTGCTCCATGGTGGTGTCCTGCTTTGGCCAAATCAGACTCAGTGTTAGGGCAAGTTATGGGGCAATCCAAAAGGCAAGGAAACAAACAGGCAATTGGTCAAGCACAAAGGTTTCATTCCAGTAGGGTAAGGTGACCATATGTACTGGTTTTACCAGTACTGGTTTTTGGTACATTGTCCTGGCTAGTCATGAGATGTAACCAGTACAGTTTAGGACTACAAAATCAAAAATTATTAATTTATCAAAAGATTGAGTACATCAAATCAATCCTTGATAAACCAGCCTAAATCAATTATATTAATTTATCCTACATACAGCCCGACCGTGGGAACTCGATGATGATGTCATCACACACAGAGCCCACCAAAATCGACCAATTTGGTGATAGCTTCGGACTATAAAAGGCCCTCCGCAGCACAAGACAGGCACCAGTGATCTGGCATCTTCGGACCGTGACACTGGCCCTCAGACCTCCACGCTCTCTCGGTTACTCAAGCTTTTCGCTCCGTCATTTTCATGACGCACCTCGCTGCTTCGCCAGGACTAGGCTGACCATACGTACTGTTTTAAAAGGGACAATCCCGTTTTTTTCATATTTCCTGACCGTCCCTTCTTTTTAATATAAATGTCAATTTTGTCCTGTTTTTAGTAAACTATATATAGTTTTTAACTTTTTGTAAAAAACTGAACGCGGCTTGTTTATTTCTCATAAGACTCTCCACGTTAAGAAACCTCGGGGGGGTGAGCCAAGCCCCATGTGGAGCTGCTCCCGCGCTCTCCTTAGCCCTTAGACAGGGCGACTACTGACGTAGTCTAGAACACCGTGTGAGCCACGTCGAAGAAAGGGAACTTCACAGTGATGGGCCAGAGCCCGGAGCCATTGTCGTCTTGCTGCGGGGTAGCCGCATCCCCCTGCGCAAGCCTGAAGGGGTAGAAATCAGGCAGGAGCACAGCGCCCTTCGCCCACAGCTGGAGCCAGCTGCCGAGCGCCAGCAGCACCAGCCAGCCAGACAGGCCCTGCATTTCTCTGGCGGGTGCTGAACCCCGGGCGGGCAAGCAGGTGAGACAGCGGAGCTGACACATGGGTGGGTGGCAAGAGGCAGCACGGAGGCGGGCCAGGCCGGGCAGCAGCGCGCCGGGTGGGAGCATGAAGACCCGGGCAGGCACCGAAGGGACACAGACCCCCTGCATGCTCTGCGGCAGGACCACGCCGGGACGCGAGATGGGGGTCTGCCGGCGGTGGCAATGGTGGAGGCAGCTGAGAGGAGACCCACATGCACACTGAGCCTCTCTGCATGGCAGCGAGGGAGGGGACAGCGGCTCATTCACACAGGTCAGGGCATACATATTCATGCCCTGGTCATGAATTAGGACAGGACCTGAAGGAGGCAGGCCGTGGAGGTTAGGGGCAGGCTTAGGAGGATCTGCCTTTTCTTAAAGCACTAAGAAGACTGGATGGGGAGAGCAAAGCCGTGCAGCTTGCACTAAGGAGGAGGCGCAGTGTGTGGCAGGCGGCCAGACGAGCAAGCGAGCTCAGGGCACATCGGACTGCAGGCAAAGCTAAGACACGCTTGTTGCTAGCGCAGCCGTTCTCAACCTCGGAATGCATCAGACTACAAATCCCAGCATCCCCAACCAGCCAGCTGGCTGGGGATGCTGGGAGTTGTAGTCCCACATATCTGGAGGGCACTAGGTTGGAGAAGGCTGTAGTAAGGAGTTAGTTAGCCCTATTGAAGCCAGTGGGAGTCATTTTCCAGTACAAACCCCTATCAGACCCCTCTGCAAGCCACTGAGTGCTCTTTCCTTCTGGATTAATACACTGACTAGGTTCAGACAACATGATAACCCACACTCAGGGCTGAGTAAGGGTTGTCGTTGAACTGTGGGTTGTCGTTGAACCGTGGGTTGTCGTCTGAACCCAGCTGAGATAAGAAACCATGGTGAACAACCCACAGTTCACAACCCAATAACAACCATGGGTTCTCTTCGTGGCTTGGTTGTGGTTAAGAAGCCATGGCTTGTTAGTGCAGGTGGGTTCAGACAACACAATAACCCACGTTTCAGCAACAACCCACACTCAACCCATAGTCAACCCCTGAGTGTGGGTTATCATGTTGCCTGAACCCAGTCATTGCTGATAACCATCACTCCCCACCATGGTCTTTAGGCCACTGTCCCCATGATCCACTCTGGCTGTGTGCAGGCCTAGCTGTGGGGTTACAGAGTGGCAAGGGAAAGGTGCTGTGTGTGTAGCCAGTGATAACTTCCTCCTTATTAGTACAGTACTACTTAATGGTAGTTCAGTACTAGATTTTGAAGTGCAGGCGCTCATCATTAGAGCCCCAATGACCATACCCCAAGGACAACCCAAAATGCAGGCAGCTGTGTTGATCCATTATAGATAGATACCCCCGAAGAAAATCAGTCCATAGCATACTAGCTAATTTATCAGGATCAGCTTAAAAAAGTGCCAGAGCTCTGGGACCCAGTGTTCCCACTCCACTACACCATGGCTTCTTTATCAGAGGGGAGGGGGCCATTGCTCAATGGCAGAGCACCATCTTGTGTGCAAAAGGTCCTGGGTTTCATCCCTGGTATCTCCAGGTGAGACTGGGAAAGACTCCTGTGTAAACCCCTGGAGAGCCACTGCCAGTCAGTGTGTAGGCAACAATGAGCTAGATCAAGTGTGGGGAACCTATGACCCTCCAGATCTTGTTGGACTAACGTGAAGGATTGAGGCCTACCCAGGCTTGAGTTAGGTTGAAGCCTGAAGACCCAAATATCTCCTGATGGGAGGGGGCATTTGTGACTTTGGGGGTGCCACAAGGGCAACGGCCACCCCCCTAACACTGCTATTTGTTGCTCGGTGCCCTTGGTGGGGGGGATTGTTTTTCCCTGTCTAGGGCCTGAACATGTGCCTTGGAGGGGAGTCATGGGGCCAAGTGGGGGGTTCTGTGGGGGGCCCAATTAGTGTAGTGATGGGTAGAGGGAGATATGGCATTGGGAGGAGGACTAGCCAGGTAAGGGGAACACGGCCCAGACACTTAATGGCTGTGCCTTGTTCCGGTCCTCCTCGCACCCGCAGGTTTGGTGGTTGCCCTATCAGCCTGCCCTCAGGTCTCTGGATGCTGCTTCTCAATGCCAGATTGGTGCAAAATAAAACCTCCCTTATCCACGATTTAATAGTGGATGAGGCGGCTGATCTGGCATGCATTATTGAGACCTGGGTGGGAGAACAGGAAGGAGTTAGTCTCTCCCAGCTTTGCCCACCGGGGTACTTGGTGCAGCATCAGGATAGACCTGAGGGCCGGGGAGGGGGGGTTGCCGTGGTCTATAGGAATTCTCTCTCTCTCTCCAGGCTCCCTGTCCATCTGACTACTGGTCTGGAGTGTTTGCACCTTTTGTTGGGCCAGCGGGACAGATTAGGGATTCTGTTGGTGTACCACCCACCCCACTGCTCAACAGACTCCCTGGCTGAGCTGACGGAGGTGGTCTCGCTGGCGTGGCGATCCTGAGGTCTCCTAGGCTGTTGGTCCTGGGGGATGTTAACATCCATGCTGAGGGCACCTTGACTGGTGTGGCTTAGGAATTCATGGACTCCATGACAACCATGGGACTGTCCCAACATGTCATCGGCCCAACACATGTAGCAGGGCACACTCTAGACCTGGTTTTTTCAGCCGAGCATGGAGATGGTGATCTGAAGGTGGGGGACTTTGAATCGGTCTCCTTGTCATGGTCAGATCACTACCTGCTGAGATTTAGGCTAACGGCAGCTTTCCCCTCTGCAAGGGTGGGGGACCTATTAAGATGGTCTGCTCCCGGAGGCTGATGAATCCAGATGGTTTCCAGAGGGCCCTTGAGGGGTTTCCGGCTGATATGGCTGGCGGTCCTGTCGAATCCCTGGTTGATCTCTGGAATAGAGTTGACCCGGGCGGTTGACATGATCGCTCCTGAGCTCCCACTCTGTAGTAGAGCTCGTACGACTCCGTGGTATACCCCAGAGCTGAGAGTGATGAAGCAAAACAGGAGACGGCTTGAGTGCAGGTGGAAGAAAACTCCTAGTGGATGCAATCGAGCCCTGATACATGCCTATAGCCAAGTATACCTAGAGGCAGTGATGGTGGCAAAGAGACAACATCTCACTGCCTCTATCCAATCATCTCTTTGCTGCCCAGCGGAGCTCTTTAGGGTTGCCCGGGGCCTGTTATACGCTGGCCCCAGGGACATCATCGACCCATCTGATGCCCGCTGCAATATATTCGCTAGGCACTTCCAGGAAAAAATTGCTTGCATCCGCAAGGACTGAGTCTCCAATGTTATAGCAGTAGAATCAGGAGAGGTACCCAGAGCACAGCCTGGTCTAGTTATTTTGGATGAGTTTCAGTTGGTACAGCTCGAGGATGTTGACAAGGTGCTTGTACGGGTTTGTGCAACCATGTCTGTTCTGGATCCTTGCCCCTCTTGGCTTATAAAAACTAGCAGGGAGGGAACGGCTGGCTGGGCCAGAGAGGTGATCAATGCCTCCTTGCGAGAGGGAGTGGTCCCATGCCACCTGAAACAGGCAGTGGTGAGACCACTCCTGAAGAAACCCTCTCTGGACCCGGAAGATCTTAACAACTTTAGGCCGATGGCGAATGTTCCTTTCCTGGGCAAGGTCCTTGAGCGGGTGGTGGCCAACCAGCTCCAGGTGCTCTTGGATGAGACTGATTATCTGGATCCATTTCAGTCAGGGTTCAGTCCTGGTTTTGGCACAGAAACAGCTTTGGTCGCCCTGTATGATGACCTATGTCGGGAGAGAGACAGGGGGATTGTGACCCTGTTGATACTGCTGGATCAACCATGGTATCCTTCTGGAGTGGCTGTCTGAGTTGGGGGTGGGGGCACTGCATTGCAGTGGTTCCACTCCTACTTGGATGGCCGGCTCCAGAGGGTGGTGCTTGGGGAATGTTGCTCGGCCCCATGGACTCTCCAGTACGGGGTTCCTCAGGGGTCGGTCTTATCCCCCATGGTATTTAACATCTACATGAAACCACTGAGTGGGGTCATCCAGAGTTTTGGAGTGCGTTGCCATCAGTACGCTGATGACACACAGCTCTATTTCTCCTTTTCATCTTCAGCAGGTGAGGCTGTGGATGTGCTGAACCGGTGCCTGGCTGCGACAATGGACTAGATGAGGGCTAACAAACTGAGGCTCAATCCAGACAAGACTGAGATGCTGTTAGTGGGTGGTTCCTTTGACCGGATGGAGGGTGTTCAACATGTTCTGGGTGGGGTTGCACTCTCCTGGAAGGAGAAGGTTCGTAGCTTGGGGGTGCTCCTGGAGCCATCTTTGTCACTTGAGGCTCAAGTGGCCTCAGTGGCAAGGAGTGCCTTCTACCAGCTCTGGCTGGTGGCCCAGCTATGCCCCTATCTGAAGAGGGATAGCCTGGTCTCAGTAATCTATGCTCTGGTGATCTCTAAACTAGACTACTGCAATGCACTCTATGTGGGGCTGCCTTTGAAGACTGTTAAGAAGCTGCAGCTTGTGCAAAATGCGGCAGCCAGGCTTATTGCGGGGACCGGAAGGTCCGAGCACATTACACCAGTTCTGGCCCGTTTGCACTGGCTGCCAATATGCTTCCGAGCCGAATTCAAGGTGCTGGTTCTAACCTAAAGCCCTACACAGCTTAGGACCACAATACCTGACGGAACATCTCGTCTCTCCCAACCGCAATTTACCCGGACACTACATTCAACATCTGGGGCCCTCCTCCAACTGCCACCTCCAAGAGGGGCTTGGTTGGTAGCAACAAGGAAGAGGGCCTTCTCAGTGGTAGCCCCCCCAATTATGGAATAAGCTCCCCACTGAGACCCGCCTGGCGCCAACCTTACTATCTTTTCGGCGCCAGGTTAAGACTTCCCTCTATGCCAAGGCATTCAATAGTTAAGAGCTCAAAATAGCACGGGGGGGGGGAATTGTCACCTGTAGACTTAGTTTTATTAACTTTTGGGTTGTATTTTAAACTGTGCTTTTTAATTTGGTTTTTAATCTTTTTAACTATTTTGTATGTTTTTATTGTTGTTTTATGTACAAACTGTTGTGAACCGCCCAGAGAGCTTCGGCTGTGGGGCAGTATAGAAATTAAATAAAATAAATAAATAAATAAATAAATAAATGTCCTGGTTTTAAATTTGAAAAAAATGGTCACCTTACAGTAGGGGGATCAGGCTAAGGCAGAGTGTTCAAGATGCAAGCACAGGTCAAAGCACAGCTAAGCAGTCAGATACATTACACAGTCCAGAAGTAGAGTCCAAAGGTCAGGAGCACCAAGGGTCAATCACAAGGCAAGCTCCAGAATGCAAGGCACTGGAGCTGAAAGAATAGCATTGTTTCCAGCCGTGGCTAGGCTGAAATGGAAGGTTTATATCACCAGAACCTTCTGAGCCCCACCCATGACTCATCTGTATTTAATTACAGCCCTCTGGCAAGGGTCATTTCCTCTTGAGGAGTCCTCCTTTGTAACTGAGCACCCCTTCACAAGGGAGCTGTACTGACCTGCCTCTTAAGGCAATGATGCTCCTGAGGGTCAGGGGATTGCTCAGCCTCTGCCTCAAAAACAGAGCCCCCTGCCCCTTGCAGGGATGAACCTGTGGCCATCTCCCTTGAGGACCCGGGCTCCTCCTGGCCTTCTGACATTGGCTGATCTAGGGTTCTCTTGATCTCTGAGAGCTCTAGTGCCTCCTTTGAGGAGGCTTCCTCCAGTGGGGGCATGACAGGTGGTGGCTGAGTTCTCTGCCTTTCCAAGTGCTGTGTCATGTTCTTGGTTTGGGGAAAGTGGGAGCAGGAGCTTTAGCCTATCAAGGAAACACCAGCAGCATCATTCTTCATGGGAGTCAGAAAATGACTGGCTGAATAAAGGTACCTCCCTCTTATCGCTATTAGCTGCCCTGCTTAGTGCTGTCACAGCTTGCTAGTCCTCTAGACTCCAAAATATCTTCCGTGCATGAGAACACACACACACACACACACACACACACACACAGACACACGGAGAGAGAGAGACCCTGACCAACACTCAAGTTTTCTTCAAGTTCCATCCTTTGCCATGGTTGGAATGTGGCCATGGCACATTCCAACCACTGATTTGGTATGTGGCCAAAGGAATTTCATTTGGTGGTGGTGGTGGTGGTGATTATTGAAGAACTTATCAACATTTGCAAATTTCTTTATAAACAGGATGGAAAGAACTTGAGATTTTTAAAAAACGTGACTGCAAGGCCATCTGCATAGAGCTATATTGTGATCTATAAGTGATACAAGGCAAGATGGTGGGAAAAAGCAGGGAGGGGTTATTGGTGGGAACAGAAGGTAGGGACAAGGCTGGGGCTGTTGGATATATAAAGTGTCCAAAATTAAGAGGCAGAAAGGAACTGCATAGGAGAGAAGTGTGTGGCGGCTCAAGACAGTCACACCTGGAGAGCAAGGCAAAAAATATACCTGGAGAATATGGCTCAGAGAGTCTTCGAGAAGGATGAAGAGATTGACATTTTGGAAGCAAAATTACTTCCCAAAATAGAGTGCAGATGCTCAAAGCCAGTTCAGAGTTCAGCACTCTGTGAGAATTTGCAGACTACTCCTGAAAGCTCAAGGCAAACAGTACTTGAAATCTGTATTATCCCACCTTATGAATTGGGTTCTCTTGTTTCACCTTTCCATACCTACTTTGGTGACATGAGGTCAACTAATCCCTGCTGTGGATAGCGGTCTTTGGAAAGGCTAAGAATATGACTTCCATGAGACTATTCTCTTGGAGACTACTAAAGTCTTTTTCCATACCCTTGCTTCATTCTGTCTTGAATGCACTCAAGTATGATGTTTTGTGTTTCTTTAGAAGAGTGTATAGGGTAGAATTAAATTGCCAGAGCCTGTATTTATTTTATTGATATAGCTACCCCATAACAGAAGTTCTTTGGGGAGCTCACAAACTGTTCAGAAACTTCAGCTGGTCCAGAATGCTGTGGCCAGACTCTTGACCGGGACCGGTTACAGGGAGCACACGACTCCCTTGTTACACCAGCATCAATTCAAAGTGCTGGTTATGACCTATGAAGCCCTATACAGCTTGGGACCAAGTTACCTGCCTTCTCCCATATGAGCCTGCCTGACCCTTAAGATCTTGTGGAGAGGCCCTTCTTTTGAGCCTGCCACCATCAGAGGCCCATTTGGTGGCAACATGAGAGAGGGTCTTTTTGGTGGCAACTCCTAGGATGTGGAACTTCCTCCCAAGGGAAGCTAGGTTCACTCACTCACTCTCAGCTATCTTCCGACGGCAGGCAAAGACCACTTTATTCAAGAAGGCCTTTGGCCTGCAAGTGGGTCTGTGGGTTGGATGCTGTTTTAATTCTGGAATTGTTATTTTTAAAAAAAATCTATTTTAAATTTGTTTTGTAAGCCGCCTTGAGTGCCATTTTTTTGATAGAAAGATGGGGTACAAATGAAATAAATAAATAAAACACGACATTAAAATAGAGTATAAAACAATAAAAACTATGGAAACTAAAATATGATTTTAAAAAATCCTGATTTTAAACTGAGAGACCAAGTATAAAGGATATATAGGCCAAGGTGAATAAAAAGGTCTTCATTTGGCACTGAAAAGAACCATAACGACAGTGCCAGGCAAGCTTCTCTGGGAAACCTGTTCCATAACCAAGATGGCACCACAAAGAGGACCTCTCTCTATGGTCATTTGGTCGGAGAACTCAAAGCATGGCATGGTTGATATTTCAAATCAACTGAAAGAAACTAATTAAAAATCATGTATGCCTAGGAATGGCAACTTGTTCCATACCAAGAGCAGCAAAAATACCTGTTAGGTCCAAGCTGATTGCCTCCTCCTCCTTCTGTGCCACTATCTGCCCCAAGGTCCTTGCAGGATCAGAGAGCTCCAGTAGACAAACCAAGTTCTCAAGATACTGGCAGCCATCAAATGAGAGACATCAGAATCAACCCAGAATATATTCCATGGAAAAACAGAAAGAAGAACCGGGGGGGGGGGGGATTTAATAAAAGTGACAAAGGAGAAGAGGAACCAGAATCAGGAGCAAGCAAGGCCACAGCCTGGTAGACAATCCAGGAAACAGAAAGGACCAGGAAGCAAGGAATGATACAGGGCTGGAAAACAGCCCAGAAGGGAAGACACATGTACAAAGACAGGCAAACTCAGTCCTAGGGCCAACCTGAAAGTTTTTATCCTGGGGAGGGTTACTCGTGTCCAATCAGGATACAATCACCAGAGTTGATCTGGCACTCCTGAAAAGGAAAATAAAGCGCTTGCTCTCTCTCTCTTAGCTGCGGCTTACATGGTAACTCTGTCTCAGTCTGGTAAGCAATGGACTGCTGCAGCTAAGAAGTCAGTTCAAGATTCTCCACTGCTGACAGAAATAACATGAGATGAAAAGCAGTTGCCTATTTTACATTTGTAATTGGAATGTGTGAATCAGCAATATGTGAGCACATTAAGGTTCTCCAAAATCCACCTTGAAGCTCATTCTACCTCATGTCCATATCAGACTGTGAGCTTGGTGTGTGTTTTTTGTTTGTTTCGTGTGAAAATTCGGGCACATTTCCCCAAATATATGCATCAGTTGTGCACATTTTTGAAATGTATGCAATTTTCTCCCATTGAGCATGTGTGTGTGTACAATTTTTAACACAGGCATTCTTTCATATGCATTTTTAAAATGTATTCATTTTTTAAAACACATTTTCATTTTGTTTTGTGAATTACATCACAAGCTTGGAAATGTATGGACTTGGACTGCAAATTCAGTTCTGGGAGATGTCAACTGGAGAAATTCTGGTCAAAATAAACTGAAACAAATTTCTCATACATTCCTATCAGCAGTAGAATAAATGTAGTGAACTCTGATTGAAGATGGTTAGGACCATTCTTGTATGCTGAAGACATTTTCTTACTCAGTCTAACTGAAAGAGCTATTGTGCATCTCCAGGAAATGAATACATGAACATATCCCCAGTTCATTTCAGGAAATGAATTAAGAGAGCAACAAGCTTATGTGAAATCTCTCTTTCAAGGGCATTAAAAAAAAAAAAAACCTTTCATTTTAAATTGAATACTATGCACTGTATGTCATTCCTCTTTATGCCAATTGTCAATTTTTATTGAAGCAGAGGAAAGGAGAACCATCTTAAAGTCAAAACACATAAAAGAAAAAAGTCATTGATTATATATATACCCTTTTTATCTTTAGTTTAATTAAAGAGAAAAAAGAAACGAAGCAGGAGCCCTCCTCAAGGAGCAGCAAATTATGGGTATCCTGTTTTACGTGCTGTGATAAATGTGGTGATCTTCAAAGGTTATAATTTTCAAACAATGGGCATGATAAAATATAACCAGCCAGAATAGAATATGGTATCCACAGGGAAATGCCAATGGGCAAGAAAATGGAACAGAAGGTAAGAGGTGGGAATGAGATAAAAGGGAAGTTCTGTGTTAGTACGCTTTCCCCAAAGGGTGGTTTGGGGGGGGGGGGGTTAGGTCTTTGGAGGAGGAAAGAAAAGCAATGAACAGGGATGCATATAAACAAACATGCACACATAAAATCATCATTCTTTTGTATTCTGAGATTTCACCACGCATTCCATATATACACAGCTTTCAACTTTCTTCCCAGCCACAAGGACTTACAACTAGTTTTAGGATTGTTGTAGTTTTAAATTAAAGATTTTCAAGTTCATGAATTCTGTATGTAATCCTAAATCCTGTTTTTGCAAGGAATCTCAGAATCCCCAGAACCCTGGCAATAGGTGCTTTCCTTCCAACAAAGCCATCAATTCCATGTGGCATGTTTCCACAACCATTTTTTATGTTCCCATACAATGCATGAGAATATGAGCTGAGATTTAAGTGTAATTTAAAATGTTGATTTGGTTTAAAAATTGTACTTTGGACAGTATCCAGTTGAACACCATCACTAATGTGAATTACATTGTGCTAGCATAAGTAACCTATAGTTTGCCGGTGCAACAGATTTTCCAGGATGTCAAGTTAGCAACTCAACACATTCTGGTTACAACCACTTTTAGACAATTTGTCAGAGTCTGGTAAGAAATAATCCCACTTGTTGAAACATTCCAAGATAGGTTCAACAGTTGCTGATCCACTAAAAATGTCCTGTTAAATTCAACAAAACTCCCCCAAAGGGTAAAAAACCAAACACAGTCTTAACTTTCTTTTGACTTAAAGTGCTCAATATAGAAAGCTCTGTTCTCAGTTGAGCTTCTGGTCTAAAATAATTTAAGGAAAGCTTCTCTCTCTTTCTCTTTACACAAACTGTGCAGTTTATTCAAATAACTAACAAAAATTAAACTTTGCACTGTTACACATATATAAACTAGGCACAAGAATATTTGCAATTCTGCAAAATAAGCAGAATTTGCAATCTGTTGAATGTTCCCACAGAAGAGATAAGGAAATAGAAAGTAGTACCTTCCATTAATTTCAAAGCCCTGACATTTACTTAATAAGTAAACTAGGCATACATTATTAAGCAGTGTAGAATAAATTAGATAAACATCAAACAAGTTCCAATAGGTCTCTTCCTTCAATATGGAATTAACTTTTAAAGAGAGTAGTTGATACATAATTAATGAGGACTAAATAATTAGATAGTATTAACTAATGATAATTTATGCTAATGGTCAATACTGGAAGCATGCCAGTTAAACACCACAGGGTACCTTTGAATGAGAACTGATGTTATAAATGACATAACATTGGGGTTAAATGGGGTTAAATAATACCTTATTAGCACAGTGCTGGGCAGCTTTCTAAATCTGTAGAAATATGGATCTCAAAGCTCAAACCTATCCTCCATTTGGGCAATCAGTACATGTGGTAATCTGAAGAACACATATACAGATGAATTATTTTTTTTGGAGAATAGTGATGAGGTCATTAATACTGTAGATATAATCTCTGAATTCACCTCAGTGTTATACTACAGATTGTATTTGTAAGGGCATAAGAATTTCAGGCCTACACTTGTTGCTTGTCAAGATTCAGTAGAGCCAAGGGATTGTTTATGTCAGTCACTGTGCTTATGTTTACATAGAGTCAGTATGGTCAGAAGCAGAAACTGGCCAGTCAGGAGCATCTCCTGTAGGAGTCTACCTGGAGCCTACCATAACAGATCCAGTATGGAATATGACAGGTCGGAGTTAAAGGCAGTTCATATCCAGCTCAGGCCTACATAAGAAAAAGCTGACTGTGGCCCTATAACAGTCGTATTTTCAGCTGACTGATGGAATTCCAAATATTGATTGATTGTGACCCTTTCCCAACTTTATTGGGGAATATTTAAAATCTGCGGAGGTCCATTAAAAATGGTGCTGGACAAAGGAAAATGCTGTATGTCTAGGTGCCAGGTAAAACTTAGAATGGTTGTAATACTTATATTAAGAGGGTTTCAGAGGCAACTGCTTTGATAGTTTTATTTTCAACTGATTTTTGTATTTTTCTTTTCCTTTATGGAAATTGCCACAATTTACTGCAATAGTTGTATTTGGTTGTTTTGCCGTTGCTTTTAGGCTGTTGCTTTTATAGCTCTATTTTAGATTTATCTTTCTATTTTTTATGTGGATTTATGTAAATTGCTTGACCAACATTTTAAAGTGAGGTGGGTGTTGCTTAGGTTCCGTGATTGAAAGGTGTGCGGTGAAGTTGGCACCAGTTTTTCCAGCCTGTTGAAGGCAGCCGCTGTCGGGGCTAGCTCTCCTAGTTCCTCAAGTTTCAACTCCTTAACTCCAAAACAGCACTGGTCAGATTCCGTGGGAATGGATTCTGACCTGGAAGGGGAGGGGGAGGTAGAAGAGGAGTTAGGAGTGGAGCCACTCACTGTAGATAAGGTTGCAGCCAGAGGCGGGGGGAGTGGGGGAAGAATCCCTGGGAAAAGTGCTCCCGGTGGGAGGGGAGGCAGAGCTGGGAGGGGAGAAGCCAGCCTCCATAACAGATCCTCGTGAGCGACGTCATTTAAGGAGGCAGGAACAAATGACATCTCTTCATCACTCTGCTCGGTTGGCTAACAAGACTTTTGACCCGCCCTAGGGGCGCAGAGGGTTCTCTGGTTTGAGGTTGGGAACACACGAAACTCCTCAGTGTGGAATGGTCTGACCTCCCATTGGCAGGATAGAGGGTCTTGAATTACTTTCTTTACTTTTGTGTAACACTTTTCTGCAACCACCCGAGTTGCCCTGCTTTTTACTCAATAAAGCTTTACAAAGAAACCCGTGAGCTGTGCCTGACGTTCTGGCTGGTGGGAGGGGAGTAGGAGCGTGAGAGAGACACGACAACCGCTCATGTTTGTCCATATCAACACAGCAAAGAAATAGCAGCTTGGGCAAAGTATTTTCATTGGGGGAATGGCAGTGGGAGGGGAAAGAGTTTTTTCCCCTTCCCCATGTGATAGTTCTGGTCTAGGTCTGTCCCCCCACCCCACCCCACCCCACAACTACACTTTGAATTATTTTCTTTTAAGGAGATGGAGATGCATCAGACATCTCAGTCACACATCTAGACTGGCCCTAATTGAAGAAGTACAAGTTATACCAGATTCATAGTGCTCAGCGGGTAGCCACAGGCTAACTTTTTATGGTTTGTTTGTTTTCTTCTAACCATAGTAACATTGCAAATCCTGTGCAGGTCCACTCAGAATAAACTGCAGCCTAAACAGCCATACTTTCTACATGATATTCCCACCACCTCTTAGATATCACATTGATGCTGCCTTTATACCATTTTACCAGTTACAGAAACAAATATGCACAACACTCCAAAACCTCTTCTGGTATTTAATTATTTAAAACAGCTACACATGTATGTGTTGAGTTAATTTCTTACTGCTAGCTTCTGAAGCTGAATATTCTGCCAGGATGGATGGAAGAATCAGTGCGGCTTGAGCTCATTGAGGTTCTCCAAGTTCCACCTTTGTTCCCATTTCTGATTGTGAGCTTCCCCCCCACCCCGCCCATTCGAATGGGAAAAGTACATGTTTGGATGCACTTTTTTTTTTTTAATGTACACCCAAAGGTGTGCCTTTCCCCCATTGACTAAAGAGTGAAAATGTGTATTTTTCCAAAATGCATATTTTTAAAGTGCACTTTTTTTTTGTAACGTGTGCATTTTGTGAAGTCGTTGCAAGCTTGGGAATGTGCAAGCTTTGCCAGCAATTTATTGAGATGTGTGAACGGAGAGAAAGCTGCTCCACCACAGACTCCATTACTAATAATGTCCTTCCTTGTACTGTCCTGCCACTGTGACTAGCCTTGTTAGTTATTTGGCACCGCCCCAAACAAAACTGCCATTTTGGGAGGCGGATCCGTGCAGAGTAGGTGAAGAAAAACTGGGGAGATTTTTTTCCCCATAGTTCCACAGATTTTTTTTTTTATTTAATCCTACTCAGCCTACACTGCAACACTATTGGTAGTTGGGTGAATACTGCAATTATATAATTTTAATACTATTTTTTTTTAATTAATTTTTTAATTTTTCACATCTTACAACTACTAATGAATACAACAACAAAAAATACAACATAAACATTGTGTGCACCCCCCCACCTCTTGGGACCAAGTTATATTTCTCACCCCAATTTGTGTGTGTGTGTGTGTGTATATATATATATATATATATATATATATACAAGCTATTATTCTATATTCCAAAAATATAACAAATCTTGACAAGGTTTGTTCCCCCTCCCCTTTACCAACACATAATCCAAAAATTTGCCCCAAATGTTCACAAAGGTGTCTTTCTCCAATTGTCCTTTTTGACACTTAATATTACAAGTTAATTTATCATTTAACGCGATATCCCATACCTCTGTATACCATTCATTAATTGAAAACACATGTTTTCCTTCTCAAACTGGGGAGAGGTAACGAGCGGGGTACCACAGGGCTCGGTCCTGGGCCCGGTGCTCTTCAACATTTTTATTAATGACTTGGATGAGGAGGTACAGGGAATGCTTATCAAATTTGCAGATGACACAAAGTTGGGTGGAACAGCTAATACTCTGGAAGACAGAAACAAAATTCAAAGTGACCTCGATAGGCTGGAGCGCTGGGCCGAAAACAACAGAATGAAATTTAACAGGGATAAATGCCAAGTGCTGCACCTAGGGAGAGGAAACCAAATGCAGAGTTACAGAATGGGGGACACTTGGCTCAACAATACTACAAGTGAGAAGGATCTTGGAATTGTGGTAGATCACAAACTGAATATGAGCCAGCAATGCGACGTGGCTGCAAAGAAGGCAAATGCAATTTTGGGCTGTATTAATAGAAGTATAGCTTCCAAATCGCGGGAAGTGATAATTCCCCTTTACTCGGCATTGTTTAGGCCTCATCTTGAGTACTGTGTCCAGTTCTGGGCACCTCATTTTAACAAGGACATAGACAAACTGGAGAGGGTTCAGAGGAGGGCAACAAGGATGATAAAGGGACTGGAAACAAGGCCCTATGAGGAGAGACTGAAAGAACTGGGCATGTTTAGCCTTCAGAAGAGGAGACTGAGGGGAGATATGATCGCACTCTTCCAGTATTTGAAGGGATGTCACACAGAGGAGGGCAAAGATCTCTTCTCGTTCATCCCAGTTTGCAGGACACGGAATAATGGGCTCAAGTTACAGGAACCTAGATTCCACCTAAACATCAGGAAAAATTTCCTGACTGTCAGAGCAATAAGACAATGGAATCAACTACCTAGGGAGGTGGTGGGCTCTCCCAGTCTGGAGGCATTCAAGGTGCGGCTGGACAGACATCTGTCAGAGATGCTTTGACCTGGATTCCTGCATTGAGCAGGGGGTTGGACTCGATGGCCTTGTAGGCCCCTTCCAACTCTACTTTTCTATGATTCTATGATTCTATGATTCTATGTTGAACCTTCCAATTCCTAGCTATCATTAATTTTGCTGCTGTTAACAAATTCACAATCAATTCTTTTGTATTTTTTAAACAAACTAACTTTTCTGTAATTGTTAACAATGCTAATTTTGGGCAGACTTCTTTTAATACTATTTCTGATTTAATTATATTTTTAACTTTTGTATTTTTCTATTTATATGTTTTAACTGTACAAATTTTAATGTTGTGAAGCCCAGCCCTTGAGTCCCAGTATTGGGGAAAAGGTGGGTTATAAATAAATATGATGATGATGATGATGATGATGATGATGATGATGATGATGATGATGGGGGGAAATAGTGTTGGCTAGGGGTGGAGTAGGATTTTACTAGTCATTCTGGCCTCATCCTCACCTGTCTTTATGCCAATGCAATATGCATCCGCATGCCTCCTGTATTGTCTCATTTATTTATTTATTTCATTTGTACCCCACCTTTCTACCAAAAAAAAAAAATGGCACACAAGGTGGCTTCCCTCATGGGTAAGTGCAATTCTGCCTCCATCCCACACACCTGGTTCAGTTCATGGGGGAAAGTAGGATGCTCCAGGGTAAGTTTCTTGTTTTACCCTCTCTATTCAGCTATTGATGCTCATTTTTCTAGTGTTTTCAAAGGCTATTTCTTACTATTTCCTTAGGGGTTGCAGGCTTGGGAATGTTGACCTTTGAATTTTATCTAGGTTTTTTTTTTTCTTGAGCTGTGTTTTACATCTTGTTGTATCATCAAGCAGTATATCAACAACATTACTGCAATTGGCTTTCCTTATTTTCTCTTGACAGTGTCCTCAGGGTTGATAAATGACCACACTTTCTTGTAAAAAGGGAATGTATTTATTTGGGGGCTATATATAAGTTTATGAAATCATCTCCTTGTGACTGGAGCAGGCAGGCACTCCATTTAACTCTTAACACTGGCCTCCTATACAATTTCCCACTGTAATCCCTTGATATCTGGTCTTAGAGTTTTCACATTTTCATATGATGCTAGTAAGTATTTGCAATGAATGCTGTTTGTATTACATTCAATTAACAACGACAAAAACCTTTCAGTTTAATATGTTGTGTTAAGTGCTTTCCTTGTTCACCCAAGGTCCAAAATGCTGAGAAATTACAGCTGTTAAAAGCCGCACCCTTAACAGATGTGTTATTTAGGCAATATGCATACGGTATGGTATGTGGTTAGTTCCAGCTTCACTACTACTTTGGAGTTGGATGGTTGTTAGTGGCAGAATGCTGGACTTAAGTCCCAAATTTGTCTGTTCACTGGAATAGGCATGTAGAGTCTATGCAACTGAAGCTACCGTTACATATTACAACTATTCCTGTGATTGTAAATATCAACTTTCATCAACATATGAACATTCACTATAACTATATGTCTATTCCGTAAAGCAATACGTGAAGTCTTGAAAACCTGGAAGAACCTTTGCTTACATGGGTTGCAATGAGAGTGAATTGAAAACAGAAGCCATGAGTCAAAGGGATGTACATTGTGCATCAACACCTGGTTTCCTTCCCATTATTTCCATTTCAAATGTTTCTTGTTAGAACCCAGAAACAGTTATTTAAACTTCCAGTGAATCAACCAAACCAGCTTTCCTGAAATTAAATCTGCATCAGTGTGCTCAAATATTATGGATTCAGAAAGAATCCAGTGCAATTTTAGAGAGACATTGAAAACCTGACCCTCTGAAGATTTGGTTGAGAGCCCAGCTTTGTCACATGGATTTCCTCTTTGAGCATGCAGTTTCCGTCTCCATGAAGTGGAACTGATGAAAATCAAAACTCAAAAGCAGACCAGAGGCTGCACATCCAAGGCAAGTCAGTTCTGCTGATCCTAATAATTATGTGTGTTAAATGACTCTGTAAGCAAAGCTTAGGTGGTGATTACTGATTCTGCACCAGATGCATGTTTATTAAGTGTTCATCTCTGAGCATAAATGAATTAGGAATTTTTTTATTATTATTTGTGGTGTCATTTTACTATGTACAGTAATTGGGTTTCATGCCATATGTCACCCAGGGGGTTATTTGTACATAAAAGGAGAGATGTTGAGCTCAATCCCTCTTATCAAGTGTGCTAATGAAATTAAAACAGCAGTGAATAAATTGAAGCAGTTTGCTTCTGCACCTAAATGGCAGTATCACTGTTGCTGGAGAGCATATCCTACTATCTGAGAGGCAACACAAGTAATTAAATCTACTCCTTGATTTACTTTGGCTATGCTATAATTTGGAATATTTTGCCTACAGTACACACCCATATAGTTCAACTCAATTATCTCTGCTGGAACCCATGTCACTTCCAAGTCACAACAAATGTTTCTGGAAATTACTTTCAAATGGGTTGCGATGGCACCATCCTCCAGCCGCTCTCTGGTGTTCACTCCCAGTTTTCTAACTCTAGTGGGCAGTAAATTTTCCAAGAGGAATTGTCTTTTGTCATGGATATCTTGTTTCTTCTTTTGTTAAATTAATATTTTATTAGATTTATTAGATTTAATCCCCTTTTAAAGCCATCTAAGCTGGAGACCATCACTATTGTTTTACTTGTGCAATCTTGTTGTTCAATGGCGCTTCCTCTTTCATAACTGGAAACTTTATGTATGTATGTATGTATGTATCCATTTCTATCACTATTTGTCAACACACATATAGGTATCTGTCTCTGCTTGTAGGAAGTAATAGACTTACTATCCATGCAATGGGCATTATCAGGCTGCTGTGGTCCCTCTGACTGTGATGAGGCAACAAGAATGACCACTTGGACAATGGGCAATTAGTGGTTCTAAAAGTAAGCCCAGAAATGCACCTTTCCAGATTGGGGCAAGTCATCAAAGCTCCCTTCTGAGAGCTCTGATGAGCAGGACCATTCCAGAAATGAGTGTTTCTTCTCTTTTTGGGTTGCTTTTAGAAACGCTAACTCCCTGTTGTGCTAGCTGTTGGTCCTGCTGGGCACAATAGGATAATTTGATTTATTTTTATTTACAATATTTATATGCCATTCAATTACGCTGGCTCAGCTTGTCTGAGTGTGGAAAGCTAAGCAGAGTCAGGCCTGGTTATTATTTGGATGGGAGACCCCTCCTCTAGTTTCCTGCATTGAGCAGGGGGTTGGACTCGATAGCCTTGTAGGCTCCTTCCAATTCTATGATCTATGAAATCTATGAAAGCTATCTGGGCAGCTTACAACAGCAATAGAATGCCCTAATCCACCATTTCCTATTGCAACAGGAACCATTATTTCTCTGGCTCCCGCATAAGCGCACACACACATGCACCGATGAAGTATGTGCATATTATGGTAAATGTGGGTACCTCAGTGAATAATCATGTTCAATGGTATTATCTATTTATGTATGTATTACATTTCTATACCACCCAATAGCGAAAGCTCTCTGGGCAGTTCACAAAACAAAACCTAAAACCATTAAACACAATAGCATAATATAGAAACATCTAAAAAATTCATCCTCATTTCAGTCAATAAAACATGACATTTACCAAGATATGTTGGTATAAAGGAATTTCATGACAATAATTTATGACACTCATAAGTCTCAAGGCTAATCAAGATACCAGGATCAATAACCCACACTATAAAGAAATCAAATTGGCAAACATTTAGAAAACACACAACAGCCAGTGTGGCATAGTGATTAGAGTTATATACTGGGACTCAGGAAATCTAGGTTCTGTTCCCCACTTGGCCATGAAGCTCAGTGGGGGAATTTGGGCCAATCAGTGACTCTTAGTCAGTATAACCTACCTCACAGAGTTGTTGTAAGCCTAAAATGTATAGGAGGAGGATTGCAAATAAACCACCTTGGGTTCCTTGCAAGAGGGGAAATGGCAGGTTTATACTTAAACGTAATAATAAGTAAATACATTATTAAAGTCTTCTTATGCTGACTTCTGAATTTTATTGTCTCCTGTCTCCACATACCGGCTGACAGAGTTTCCAGGAGTAAAGTGAGTGGGGGAGAGAGAAAATCACAGCATCATGCAAATGATACCTCGGTTTGCTTTTCGACAGGGGTCTTAGTTACTGCATTCAGGTGTCAGGGTTGCGCTTTGGATAGTAGTCAGAGGGGAGCCAGGAAACAGAAGTTGTGCCAGGGAATAGCAGGCAAGGGGGTGGGTGGAGCCAGAGTCAGGATGAACATTGTTGCTCAGGCAAATTCTCGACCCCCACCCACAGGAAGGTATTTTACAGCTCTTACTGTCTAGGAGTACCCAATTGCTAGCCTGAGTGGGTGGGCCCGTCTAAAGCCTGACAATACTTCACTGCAGTGCCCAGGGAGATGCTCCACACACTGGCTCACTATACTGTGGAGCAGCACACAGAGCTGAGGATTTCTGGTTCTAGCCCGAGTGGCTCCTGGCACAAGGGAATCAAATCATGTTGAAACAAAGATGGGCAAGTGTGAAAGGATCAGTTCCAAGTTGTAACAACAGAAACTTTCTTGCCACTAAACCCAACAGGAACATGGATGCCGGGCACCACTTGGCAGTGCTCATGTCTGATGGATTACCTAATTTGTTTGTGCCTATACAGTAACATTGTTCCCTGATGTTTTCTCATCATTTAGTGTCAAATAGATGCAACTCTTTGGGGAACCCTTCCTGCTTGTTTCAAACCATACCAGCACCTGCCATCAAGATATTAATCAGAATTTGCTCAGGCTCTTTGTCCCCAACCTTATGCTGCACAGGAATTTATGACACTACAGCAAACCCTGTGATGCACACACACCCAGGAGAGCAGTAACTTGAGGGATGTGTAAGGAATACATTATGTCTTCTATCTCATTTAGCAGAGAGAAACCAGGGAATACTTCTTTCCCCATCCTAATGGTCCCTGTTTGGCTCCTGGTATTCTGATAGTCCATTCAAAGACAATCTGGGCAGCCAATGCAGTATTATCTGCTAAAGGCCAAACTACACATTACATGAATAGCATGTTTAGAATCGTGTGTTTAGAACTAGCTGTGTGTGTGGTGGGGATAGGTGAGAAATTCACTGGGCTTGCATTTTAATAAATCTTAATTCACACCTCCTGGAACCAAATGCAGACCTGAACACAATTGTGGTCAGAAATCCATACATTTCTGGGTTTTCAATGCATTTTGGAAAAATAAAACAAATGTGTTCAATAACATGTGCACAATTGAAAAATACGCAAGAAAAACATGCATACATTTCAGTGTGCACAAACATGTTTTAGTCAATGGGTGCATATGTACCAAAATGTGTACATCTGAAAAATGCACACAAAAATGTACCCATTTTGAAAAATGCACGCAGCAATATGTATGAATTTCTGTGTGTGGGAGGGAGGAAGCTTGCGCAGAACTGGAATGGTGGGAAACTGGTGGGAAACTTTACTTAGCTTAGTGGTGGAAAACTGAAAAATGGAAAGAAATAGAGTTTGAAAGATTCGCCCATCCCGCGTGTGTATGTGTGTGTTTTGGAAAGGAGAAGGGGGCTTAACTTTTCTATGCCAGTTTTCCACAAAAAAAATTGCTCCTCCCCAAAGCTGTAATTTATCCCTGCTGGGGATGGGGTGTGACTTATTGCAGATAGCACTTTCAGAGGCAAATAGCAGCTTTGGGGGTGATTTCTGGTAGGGGGGAAACATTAAAGGGAAAGGGTGAAAATCCCCTTCCCTCAAGCCACAGTTCCCTTCTGGGTTGGGTCCCCTGTAGCTGCTTTTTTTATTATTAAGAAAGAGGCACTGCCAGTATGATGATCACTCCTTGGCATAGCAGGCGAGTGCTGGGGGACAGTGGGGTGGAGTGACATAGTCTATAAGAATTCTAACCCATTAACAAGATGCTCCATCGGGCACTCTCTTAATTTTGAGTGCATGCTCCTGAAGCTTGGTGGCCAGGACAGTAAATGCAGAGATTCTGTTGGTGTACTGCCCTCCCTACTGCCCAACAGTCTCTCTTCCGGTAATCTCAGGGTTGGTACTAGATCATCCCAGGCTTCTTCTTCTGGGAGATTTCAATGTTAATGCTGAGGTTGGTCAGTTGAGAGAAGCTCAGGATTTCATGTCTGCCATGGCAACTATGGACAGGCCCTGGTTTGTATCTGACCCCATGCATGCATCAGGGCACCTCTTGATCTGAAATTCTGCTTGGGTAGAGTAGGTGAACTGAAGGTGGAAGAGTTACATGTGACTCTGTTGTCATGGACACATCACATCACTTTCTGGTAAGTTTTGGACTGGCTGCTGCTACGGACCTCAGCAGGGGTGGTGGACTGATTAAGATGCCCTGCCCCAGGTGGCTGATGGATCCAGACAATTTCCTGAATGCAATTAGGGAGTTCCTTGCCTTGTTAGCTGGTGGTACTGTCAAAGCCCTGGCCTATCTGTGGAATACAGAAATGGCCCCAAGGTGGTTGGCCCTAGATTCCCTTTCTCTTCTGGCAGATCCAGGACAGCTCTCTGATTTAACATGGAGCTGAGGACAATGAAAGAGGAGGGAGAATAACTAGAGTGCTAGAATTACATTTAGTGTGCCGGCTGTTAATTTTCCTGAGTCAGTCTGATTTGGCAACAGGTAGTCATGCCTTAGTCACATCACATTTAGACTATTGTAACATACTTTCCAATTGCTCTGGATTTGCAGGGACAGTCCCGCAAACACTTAAGCCATCACACTTCTTATTTTGTTATGCAGATTCCCGATTTGTTATGCAGAGCCACAAATTCCCCTGTCTCCTCCTGCAAGCTATTTAGCTTATCTGCGATTTTGCCCATGGCCCCTTTAAGCAGGAAGGGAACAGAGGCAGGATGTCTCTTTGTGTGTGTGTGTGTGTGTGTGTGTGTGTGTGTGCGCGTGCCTGCATGCAATCACCCCCAGGGTAAGTAAGACCCATTGAAGACATTTGTACTTACTTCCGAGTAACTGTGCGTAGGATTGCACTGTTTGTTTTAACGTAATTCAAGTTAGTTAAATTCTGTAAGATTATTCCAGTTTAAGTGTTTTTTAAAATCTAAATTGTGTGAATAGAGCACAAAAAGTGCTTTAAACTGGGGCCTTTCCACAATAACAAACAACAACAGCTGTTCAGCCTCTGAAAGTTACTCCTTGTGCTTAAAAACCAGAGCTGTAGAGGTGTTGGAGCAAAACGCTGAAGGGGCTCAAAACCCTAATGTGTCTTTTTGTATTTTCCCCCACCCAAAAGCTCCCCCTCCTCCGCATCTCCTTCTTTTCTTCTTCTTCTCCAATTGCCCTGAAAATGCGGGACCAATCCTGACAATTTTAAAACAAAAAGAAAGAGATTGCCCTGCAAGCATGAAAAACACCAGATATCAACAATTAAGGGTTTAAGTAAGGTAAAAAAATATTACAAAAGCCACTAATAAAATATTATAATATAATATATAATATAATAATGTAATAATGTAATAATTATAATATATCAGATTTTGTGTGTTTCCTCTGATAACTTTTGTACTTGACCATGCCCTCATGTTGCTTGGCCACGCCCTCTTGATCACACCTTCATGTTGCTTAACCATACCTCTTACACATTCACATGTGTGTCCCTATTTTCATCTGTGAAACGCTGGAGGGTATGTTGTAATGCTTTCTACATGGGACTACCCTTGAAGAGAGTTTGGAAGCTTCAGTTGATGTCAAATGTGGTGGCTCTTCTGCTAACCAGCACACAGTTATCAAAATCAAATTACTCCGATATTGAAAGATCTGCACTGGTCTCTAATGGTTTTCTAGGCTCAGTTCATGGTGTTGGTTTTAACATTTAAACTCCTTATTGGCTTTGGGCCTGGTTATCTAAGTTAAGACCTTTCTTGTTATGGACTGTCTGGTTATTAAGAGCCGCAGGAGGATCCCTGATCATGGCATGCCTGCTGCAAAGATCAGGATATCTGGTCATATGAAAAGAATTTATGTGTGTACAACTCTTCAGTACAGACAGCTTCTGTTCAGACAACTGCTCAGACTTTCTGATGAATGTGTGGAAGTTGACAGAAGGCAAAGCAGGTGCAATCCTGAGTCCTATGCCTCTCTTAATTGAAACTAATGGCTTTGTGCCATTGCTTTGATCTTCTGGATATGTATCCTAGGGTTTGCTGAAGACTCATAAACAGCATGTAGTGCCATGCTGTAGTGTGTGAAGGGCCTTTTGAGGAAAACTAAGTTGCCATTACTTCTCTTCTCATTAAGGAACTACTGATATGCTTCTGAAGAGCCCCAGGGTTCTTAGGAGCACAGTTTGAAAACCAATGCTTTATATGAACACAGGGGGGGAAATAAACCTCCCCAAAGTAACAACACAATAAGACAGCTTCAGGATACATTATGTTAAAAAAAAGAAGACAACAACAAGCATTCCCTTAGAGAACAAACTTATATCTTATGAGGATACCCTGTGCTATTCAGAGCACCAACACTCATTTCTGAGACCTTTTAAGAAAGAGTTTGAGTTTGGGGGAAGATAATATACATTTCCCTGCCCTGGAGCAATATTATTTTTAAAATAAAATATGTGTTCTGGAAATCATACAGGACCTGAAAAAACAGCTATAGAGGCAATTCAACAATAAATGCAAAGCGCAATACTTTTGATATAGATATTTAGATTTTTTAATCTATTTTTATTTTTTTACATCTTGAAGATCAGTGTCTGATGTCATCTCAATCAATGCCTTTCATCAGAAAGCATTAGAAGAAGCAAGAGATCATCCTGGTGCCAACAGAATGTGTGCCTATGAATAATCAAAGAGAGACCAAGCCACAGAACCAAGAGCTAAAAATCCTGGATATAATTCATAGGCAAGACATGTCATTTTCATAACAATTGCCCATGAAAACACGTGGGGAATAGGTTCATCCTTTTTTGGAAACTCCCAAACTGTAAAGGCTGCTCTTGCACAAAGCTCCCTGCACCAATTTATCTGACACTTGGCTAGCCTGATCCTCCCAGAAGGTGAAACTAATGCCTACAAATTTCCTCCAATTCTGCTGTGAAATAAAAAGTTATTGTCAGTTCCTTTTAAAAAAATCAAAATGTAAATGCATGTAGACAAAAATCCCTGTACCTATAGGTCTAATAGTTTTCAGGTGTAGTCCCCTCATAAAGGACTGCTATGCCTGTAATGTCATTCAATTCTGACAAAGAGAAAAAAAATATTATACTGATTTGTTGACTTCCAATGATAATCGAGAGGAGGCATGACAATTTGTATTTCTGAATCAAGAGACCCGAGTTGAAACAGGCAGCCTCTGAATTGGTCTGAGCCAAATTGGGCTGTTTTCTGAATCACAGAATTGGGGTCTGACTCTGAACCAAATCTTGTGGTTGGTGCATGCTTCCAGTCAGAAGTAATTCCAGTTACTTTCAAAGAAGTTTACTCCCAGGTAAATATGCATGATTTCAGCCTTAATGTCATAACGTGTAAAACCTCCTCCCATGGTTAGGTAAGACTCTTTTGCAGGTAGGAAAATGAACACTTTTCATCCCTTCTGCTGTGAGATGATCAGGAGTATGCAGCTTTCCTTCTGTTCTAGCCCCATGTGCTTTAGAGCGCATTTCAAATCTGCTGCATAGAGAACCCATCCCTTGTCAATTACAGACCATTTGGAAGGTACAGCAGGAATATCTTACATGTATCAGGCAAGGTGAGAGGAGAGTGAAAGAAAAGGTATGAGCAAGAACGTAGCAAGAGACAGAGAAAACAGAGAGATGAGAGAAAGAGATAAGCAAGAGGTTATGGAGTGTGGGGGAACAATTATTGCATGGTCCCACTGATTGGGAAGCTATGTGAAAGTTTGGGGTTGGGGGGGTTGGGTTGTGTGCATTGAAATTTACCAACCCAAATGTTGTCTATAGACCTCTAGCCAGAAGAAAGAACACATATTTAATAATTATGTGGCCCCAGCTGACCCGGGCATCTCCTCACCACCACTGCCGGGGAGAAGAGCAAGCCAGGCAGGTGGGTCCAGCTCTGCTGCTGCTGCCGCCGCCTGTGCGAGGCCAGCCCACCCCACCGCACCTGTGGGACTGCCGCCTGCCCCCTGCAGGCCCGGGCTCAGCCGGGAGCCGCCTTGCCCCACCTGCAGCTGCTTGGAAGGGGACTATAAAGACCAGGCCCCAGCTGACCCGGGCATCTCCTCACCAGGCCTGTGGCTCACGCTGGCTCAGCTTGTCTGAGTGTGGAAAGCTAAGCAGGGTCAGGCCTGGTTATTACTTGGATGGGAGACCCCTCCTCTAGTTTCCTGCATTGAGCAGGGGGTTGGACTTGATGGCCTTGTAGGCTCCTTCCAACTCTATGATCTATGAAACCACTGCCGGGGAGAAGAGCAAGCCAGGCAGGTGGGTCCAGCTCTGCTGCTGCTGCCGCCGCCTGTGCGAGGCCAGCCCACCCCACCGCACCTGTGGGACTGCCGCCTGCCCCCTGCAGGCCCGGGCTCAGCCGGGAGCCGCCTTGCCCCACCTGCAGCTGCTTGGCAGGGGACTATACAGACCAGGCCCCAGCTGACCCGGGCATCTCCTCACCACCACTGCCGGGGAGAAGAGCAAGCCAGGCAGGTGGGTCCAGCTCTGCTGCTGCTGCCGCCGCCTGTGCGAGGCCAGCCCACCCCACCGCACCTGTGGGACTGCCGCCTGCCCCCTGCAGGCCCGGGCTCAGCCGGGAGCCGCCTTGCCCCACCTGCAGCTGCTTGGAAGGGGACTATAAAGACCAGGCCCCAGCTGACCCGGGCATCTCCTCACCACCACTGCCGGGGAGAAGAGCAAGCCAGGCAGGTGGGTCCAGCTCTGCTGCTGCTGCCGCCACCTGTGCGAGGCCAGCCCACCCCACCGCACCTGTGGGACTGCCGCCTGCCCCCTGCAGGCCCGGGCTCAGCCGGGAGCCGCCTTGCCCCACCTGCAGCTGCTTGGAAGGGGACTATAAAGACCAGGCCCCTTTGGGGGAGCCACTTCGGGGGTGGCACGAGGGCGAGGGCCTGTCCCCCTGCTGTTGGGGATATAGGTGGGGCTGGGAGTTTTAAAGAGGCCCTTCCTTTTTGAAGGGCTGGGGTTTTTTAGGGGTTGATTTTAGGGGTGGGTCTCCCGCCTGACTGGCGGAAGCGAGGGGGCATGTGTCTCTCCAGGGAGATAGTGGGGGGTGTTCTGGGGGGCAAACGGTACCAACGTTGAGCGGCAGGCGCTGGCAGAGCGCTAGGGGCAGGCCACGCCGAGTAAGGGGAACAAGGGATCGATGCTTAATATCTATCCCTTGTTCCGGGCCTGCCCAGAGCCAAGGGATAACTGGGGGATGTGTTGCTCCTCCCCCCACCCTGCGTTTGCTGTTGTGCAATGCCAGGTCCGTTACCCAAAAAACATCTCTCATCCATGACTTGATCCTGGATGAGGGTGCGGACCTGGCATGTGTTACGGAAACCTGGCTGGACGAGGCCGCTGCTCCAACTCTGGCGGCCTTGTGTCCGGCCGGTTTCTCGTATGCCCAGCAGCCAAGGGTTGGGGGACGGGGAGGGGGAGTGGCTGTTATCTACCGGGAGTCCTTGGTCCTCACCAGACTCCCTCTCCGGGAGACCAAGTTTATTGAGTGCATGTACTGGAGGTTGGGTCCAAAGGGCAGCCTGGGGATTCTGCTCGTGTACCGTCCACCCCGCTGCACGACAGACTCCCTGGCCGAGGTGCTGGAGGTGGTCTCCGATGTGCGTGTGTTGTCCCCCAGGCTAGTGGTGCTGGGGGACTTCAACGTGCATTCGGGGGCTTCCCTCACTGGGGCACCTCGGGACTTTATGGAGACCATGGCTTCCTGGGAGCTGCACCCTGTATTAACTGGACCTACCCATGTAGCCGGTCATGCACTGGACTTGGTTTTTGTTTCCGGAGAGGGGGGAAATGATCTGGAGATCGGGGGTATATCCACCACCCCTTTGTCATGGTCAGATCACTATCTGGTGGGGTTGGATTTCTCGGTGCCACAACCCCTCTGCAGGGGTGAGGGACCTATTAGAATGGTCCGCCCCAGGCGTCTTATGGATCCGGATGGATTCCTGAACGCGCTTGGGGAATTGGAGCACACAAACGGTAGCTCGGTCGAGACCCTGGTGGATGACTGGAATGCTGCAATCACCAGGGCATTAGACCGAGTTGCCCCGAAGCGCCCTCTTCGCCTAAACAGAGCTCGCGCGGCGCCATGGTTCACTCCGTCGCTGCGAGCTCTGAAACAAGAGGTGAGAAGGCTAGAGCGCCGATGGCGAAATTCCCGCTCCGAAGACGATCGAACACGGGTTAGAGCTGCATCTTCAGCCTACCGGGTGGCGGTGAAGGCAGCAAAAAAGAATTTCTATGCTGCCTCCATTGCGTCTGCAGAGTGCTGCCCCAGGAGGCTGTTCCAAGTGGTCCGGAGTCTGGTCGGTCCAGTCGCTCCGGACCCACTGGAACAGTCAAAAGCCTCCTGTGAGGCTTTAGCGAAGCACTTCGCAGATAAAATCGATCGGATTAGGAGTGGGATATCGTACGTCGTGGACACAGGGAGTGAGCGGGAGGAGGCCAATGGCAGACCGGTTTTGTGGGATCGGTTTCGGCTTCTTCCTTCTGATGAAGTGGACAAGGTGCTTTCATCTGTGAGGCCGACCACCTGCTTGCTTGACCCTTGCCCATCCTGGCTCATCATGAGCTGCAGGGAGAGACTGGGTGAGGGGATCAAGGCGGTGGTGAATGCCTCCCTCGAGGAGGGAGTGATGCCATCAGCCCTCAAGGAGGCAGTAATAAGACCGCTTCTAAAGAAGCCCTCCTTGGATCCCCAGGATTTAAACAACTTTCGCCCAGTCTCCAATTTACCATTTCTGGGCAAGGTGATCGAGCGGGTGGTGGGTGCTCAGTTGAAGGCACACTTGGATGAAGCCGATTATTTGGATCCGTGCCAGTCGGGCTTCAGGTCTGGACATGGGACGGAGACGGCCTTGGTCGCCTTGGTGGATGATATGAGGAGGACTTTGGATAGGGGCGAATGCTCCTTTCTAGTCCTCCTCGATCTCTCAGCGGCTTTTGATACCATTGACCACGGTATCCTCCTGGACCGTCTGGAGGGGTTGGGCTTAGGAGGCACTGTATTGCAGTGGTTCCGGTCCTTCCTCTCTGGAAGGTATCAGAGGGTAGTTCTCGGGGAGGAGGCTTCGGACCCTCGGCTGCTCACTTGTGGAGTGCCGCAGGGTTCCATCCTCTCCCCGATGTTATTCAACATCTACCTCAAGCCGCTGGGAGCTATCATCAGGAGGTTTGGGGTGCAGTGTCATCAGTATGCGGATGACACGCAGCTCTACCTCTGTTTTAAGTCCTCACCGAGGTTGGCCGTTGAAACCCTGTCCAAGTGCCTGGAGTCAGTGGCTGGCTGGATGGGAAGGAATATGCTGAAACTGAACCCCGACAAGACCGAGGTACTTCTGGTGGGGGACAAGGGAAGGTTAGGGGATGTTGACCTGGTGCTGAATGGGGTACATCTACCCCTGAAGGACCAGGTCCGCAGCTTGGGGGTCATTCTAGACTCCCAGCTGTCCATGGAGGCTCAGGTGGCAGCTGTGAGCCGGGCGGCGCTGTATCAACTCCATCTGATACGGCAGCTGCGCCCCTACCTTCCTAATCACCTGCTCCCATCAGTGGTTCATGCCTTGGTCTCCTCTCGCCTAGACTACTGTAATGCGCTCTACGTGGGGTTACACTTGAAGACGGTCCGGAAGCTTCAGCTGGTACAGAACGCGGCGGCTAGCCTGATTAAGGGCAGCCGCCGGCGTGATCACATCACGCCAGTGCTTAAAGAGTTGCACTGGCTACCAGTTGCTTGCCGAGCCGAATTCAAGGTGTTGGTTTTGACCTTTAAAACCCTACACGGCTCCGGCCCAGCTTATCTCAAGGAGCGCCTCCAGCAACATCAAGTAGGCCGCTCAACAAGGTCTGCCACGGACGGCCTTCTCCTTATCCCATCAGCCAGAGCAACCAGGCTGGTGGGGACTAGGAAGAGGGCCTTCTCTGTGGCGGCCCCCACATTATGGAACTCCCTCCCTAGTGACCTTCGCCATGCCCCCTCCGTGATGAGCTTCCGCCGTGCATTAAAAACATGGCTGTTCAGGCGGGAATATGGGGTGGGTTAGGTTTTTAATGAGAATTTTTTATATTGTTTTAATTATTATATTTTATTGTGTTTTATTGTATTTTAATTGTACATCGCCCAGGGTGGCCGGGTGACCGGCCAGATGGGCGATTGATAAATGTAATAAATAAATAAATAAATAAATAAAATTAATGTTATGTTATGTTATGTTAATAATATTTTATGTTATAATATAAATACAATGAAGTGTATTTACTACACTTATATTTGATTCTTATCAAAAGAAGTTCAGTGTGGCTTATACAGCATTTTCATGCACTGAGATCTATTTGGCTTAAACAATGAAATGTTAAAGACTGATATTACAACACTGGAAAGATAAACGCTCATCTCCTATAATGCTTTCAACATTTGAGCGGGTGGTATTTAAACGCCACCCGCAGATGGATAAATACAGGGATATTTGGTCTGCTTTTTCTGAAGTTTATGCATAACTCTTTTTATGGATAGTTGTATTACTACATACTTTTTGATACTTATGGATATATATTTCATACATATTTACTGTAAGTGATCCATTTAAAATACTGTAAGAAAATTGTATTATTATTTTTTTGTTGTTCTCTCTCTCTCTCTCTCTCCTCCTCCTCCTCCTCCTCCTCCTCCTCCTCCTCCTCCTCCTCCTCCTCCTCCTCCTCCTCCTCCTCCTCCTCCTTCTTCTTTATGGTTTTTGTTTTGTTTTGGTGTAATTCACATTTTAAAAACTAATAAAAAATTAAACAAAACAAAACAAACAAAAGCAATGAAATATTATCCTATTCCCTGAGATCATGCTAATGTGGAAATGGACTTCATTGTACTCTCCTGGTCTTGACAAGCTGCACATGGGCTTCATGGAGCAAAACCAAGCCAACACTGTGAGCAACTTTCTCCAATGAAGTTGAAGACTGGACTGAAGCCTTTTATGCTCCTGGGGCCAGATCATCCTTCCCAAGCTCTGCCCCTTCCTTAAGGAGAAAAAGGCCTTAAAAGGGAAGACCTCTGGCTTGGAGCCTACCACTCCTTGTCCTCTTGGACAATTCTCTCCAGGCTCATTGCCTGCACTGATAGACTTAATAGGGATATATGAGAATTCTATCGGGGACAGGGACCCAATGGATTTTTCTGGTTCAGCCCTCCAGAGTTTGTTCTGTTGCCTGCCCATCACACACCACAGGGTTGACTCAGTTTGTATTGAATTGAGCCACTAGCTGGATTTCCTCTCTTTTTAAAATGGGGGCAATTTGCACATTTTTTTCTGGTTCAGTCTTGAAATTTGTGCAAATTGTATTTAAAAAATTGCAAGCAAAGATTTTCTGACTGGTTTGCTTTCACTTGACAGCTGTCAAGTGAAAGCAAAGCTATGAGAAGATCTCTGCTTCCAATTTTTTTAAAAATATATATATAATTTGCACAAATTTCAAGTCCAAATCAGAAGAATTGTGCAAAGTGTACAAACAGCTGTCAAGTGAGTGCAAATTAATAAATTACAGTAATACCTTGGATTGCAAGTAACTTGGTTTGAGAGCATTTTGCAAGACAAGCAAATTTTTAAATATTTATTTTAATTTTTTTGACTTGATATACAAGTGATGTCTTGCAATACAAGTACTGTAGTATGGCTTAAATTAAAAATCTCTGTACAAATTTTTTTTGGGGGGGATTTCGTTTTGGTATAAGAGTGTTTTGGATTACAAGCACGTTTCCGGAACGAATTATGCTCTCAACCCAAGGCATGACTGTAATCTATTTGCAGCCTCTCTTGGTCAATGTCCGTGGTTAGTGCCTACTGCTCTTTGACAAGATACAGTTCCCAGGACATTGACTAGGCAAGGGTTTTCATTTCAGACTCCTGTAAGTGCACAGGCGTGTACTTGCTGAAGGCCAGATTTTTTAAACAACAACAACAACAACAACAATTTGTGCAAATGGTGGAACCTGGGCAGGGGGAATGCACAAAATGCTCTCAGAATATACAGAGAGAGAGAATCAAGTGCTAATAGTTAAACAATAGATCTGTTGGCATGTAAATGGAGTGTTTCAGAGAGCCATGTTTTACTTAATTACAAATTATAATTCTGTGTATACTGATATATTTGTTGGGTTGGATCCAGGATCTGCCTTCTACAAGAGGAAGAGACCTTCCATGAATGGAGGGGCTCCACTTATGAAAGGTCTTCTGCCCAGTTTTGGGGATCCCCCCTCCAGCCCACACCACAGCTCACCCCATTCGGCAGGATCTCTTGACTCTTTGTGTAGCATTTTCATAGGGCTGGAGAGGCTGCAAAGGGAAGAAGGGTGCAGGGGAGTCCAATTCTTGTCTATATCTCCTTATATAGATATGTGAGTGCATATGCATGACGGCTTGCATTCTAAGCATAGTACAGTCTCATTTATACACAAAGCTTAAAAACATTTTTAAAATTATTTGGAACATTAGGAGTTGAGATAAACAGGAATGTTGTTCACAGGAGTTTATATTGGCATGACTAGTCACATAGGAAAATAACACTGAATTAAGACAACTGAGAGTATAGGAGAGAGAAAAAAGCTTTAAAGGGATATATGTCAGGTTGGTTTTGTCTGAGGTTGTGTTGTGGCATTGGCCTTTGATGATTTTTGACTGAAGAACATTGTCTTACATCTTAGAAGGCTGGATGTCAGGAAAACTTTCATTGATTTAGCTTTCAGACTTCCATTGATTTTATTTCAAATCGCTCCAATAAGTTCATGCTGAAAAGATTGATAAGACGACAAGTGAAGAAAAACAAAATTTCAAGTGGGCAAGATCTGTGTCATCTCATTTATACAAAAGACACTTCTGGAAACTTATTTGCTGCTTCTGTTTTGAGGTATATAGATTTTATTTGTATGGTTTTGTTATTGTAAGTATGAAACAAACAAATGAGCTGCAACAGTATAGGGCTTTTGTACATGAGGCATTTATTGTGCACTCATAATTCCCTACACATGGTTGTTTATGGGTTCTTTAGATGACAGCATGACCCCCAGTTTCACTTCTGTTTCTAAAGAGCACTTTTAGTGAGGGTTTTTTTTAGAGCAGGGGATATGCTGCATTTAATTGTGAATGCAAAAGAAAGCACAATTTCCTTCTGCATATTTGTGCTATTCTGCTATACCACAGTGCCACCTAGAGGTTATGTAACAGAAAAGCAGGAAATGAAACACTCTTCATGTAGTGCTCAGATCTCAATTCTGAGTCAAAACCAAAAGTAGATACAGTGGATTAACAGCCGATTAACAGCCTTGTGTAGAAAAGCTCAAAATTTGAGACTGTACTGTGCCTACAAGAGGCTTCATGTGTATATCGGAGATCTCACCAGATTCCCTTGGTCCTGTTTGGATCACTTTTACCATGAGTAGAATAACAAATCTGCAAGCACATACTAGTCATTTCTGGGACATGACAGCATTTTTAGCTTGGGCATCAGACTTCCTAAGCTGCATTCATTGCTGGTTTTTCACATACTTGGATGTGCATCTGTTTCATGCAACACATGCCATCTCCAGCTGCTGTTTATCTTTTTATGCCTGTCTATTCACACCACCCCCAACAAACCATAAGAGCAACTTGATTTAATTTTAATCTGTTTCTGATTTTCAATTAGCTGCCATGCAGAGTGCAAAATTGTTGCCAGTCCTTCACCAGCTGCCAAGGGATGTATGTGCTGTAAAGACACACAACACTATTTGCTGGGGGGGGGGGGACACATGCCTAGCTATCAATTCAAAAGCTTTGACCAGGTTTTTTTTTTGGGGGGGGTGCCTCTTCCAGACTTCATGAACTTATATTTTCTGTATGGGCAATCCTTTAACAGTCCTATAGTAAACTTAGAGTTCTAATTAGATTCCTTAGAAGTGATAGCTAGGCTCACATGTCCCTCCTCCGTGCAGCAAATAGCCCTGCGTGTCTTAACGGGACATACATCCCTTGGCAGCAGCTGGAGAATAGTCCTATAGGATAGTCCTATAGTAAACACAGATTTCTATTTTTTTCAAGCATAATAAAAATGAAGAATGTGATGTGATGACTGCAGAATGAGACCTGATTTATACATACAGCATGTTGAGGTGGGGTGAGGTGGTAGAATAGACTGGTTCCAGCAATATACTCTACCACCTCAGGATTTTCTACCACCGTATTCTGCTGCATGTGTAGACAGTCCTGAGTTTAAGCAAGTTATATAGGGACCAATTGGTATGGGCATACATATAGGAGGAACAAAGCAGAAAAAACAGTCATACCAGATGATACTGATATAACAAACAGTCATAATAGCCATAACAGATGACAAACAAAAAGCAACACCAAATCATTTCCTTCACTAGTTAGTTTCTCTCTGAAATAATAATAATGTATATTATTGAAATATATATGAAATATATATTCTTCTGTTCCTATTTTCGGCCTCTTTTAGCTGGGACTGATTCATCCAGCCAAAAGTGTATTATGGTTACAGCATGTTGCACATTCATTTTAAATCATAGTCTATTCGATGCTCTCGGATTCCTATGACACACAGTCCATTTCCCCTGCTAATTCTGGCCAAATACCTTTGCCTTGTATTTCTGCAATATGCAGGCTGCCTGTTGAAGACTATATTGTGGATTCTATTTCTTTGTTATATCAGTATCATCTGGTATGACTGTTTTTTCTGCTTTGTTCCTCCTATATGTATGCCCATACATGAAGCAGGTAACTAATTTAAAAGAGCATGTACATGATGAGTGAATATTAAAGTCTGTTCTAGTACAAAATTTATCCTTATAATAACCTCCTCCCCCAAAGAAGCAACTACCTGACATTCCCAAAACATATGTTTAAAAGAAGCACTAGCTGTATTGCACTGCCAACAATTAGCCAAATAAGACAATCCCTTAACTCTTATTAAAGAGTTATTGTGATGTCCAGTAGACAAGAAACAAACATTTTTTGCTGAATAAGATGCAGCCTAACATCCATACACATAACAGATATAGATGCTAAAGTGGCAATCAACTGCTTAGGCAGAATGGGACAATCCAATTCCCTATTCCATTCCTGCTTAAAACCTTGCATATCATATTTATTCAGCAATAACAAGTATTTATACAGACATGGATCACAGGTCGCTTTGCCTGACCAGCCTCAATAAGTGCTTCCAACAGTGATGGAGACTCTGATGCTACAAAAGCGACCAGGCCAAACCTAGATACTAGCAAATGCTGCAATTGCAAGTATTGCAATTCAGCCATAGCTGAGCTGACAGATTGTATTTGGCACACAGGATAGAGAGGAACGAGAACTCAGCAGCAGCGCACACCAGTTGATCCAATATAAAAATCACCTTATCTGTCCGTGTCCACCACAAAAAAACATTTTCTTACCAACTTTTAGATCTGGATTCCCCATAAAGTCAATTTAGCATGAGAAAATGGAGTGTCATTGATATGGCATTATATGCCACACATCTCTAACTGTAGAAACTGTAGAAGGAACCTAATGCCATCCATTTAGAGAGAGGAACCAGACAAGAAACAGGCCTGTGGCTTACGCTGGCTCAGCTTGTCTGAGTGTGGAAAGCTAAGCAGGGTCAGGCCTGGTTATTACTTGGATGGGAGACCCCTCCTCTAGTTTCCTGCACTGAGCAGGGGGTTGGACTCGATAGCCTTGTAGGCTCCTTCCAACTCTATGGTCTATGAATCTATAAGAAGATTCAAAAACTGACCAAGGTGAAAGATCAAATGCATACGGGAAAGACCAAAATTTAGTAAAAGTCATCAGATAATCCCAATGATATAAAGCAAGAGTGGAAAAACCAAATCTACCTTCTTTAATTGGAAGGTGCATCTTTTTTGGAGATAATCTTGGTGGAGAGAACCCCCAAAAAGTTTGTAACAAAGCATAGATTTTCTGAAAATATTTGACAGGTATAGACAGGGGAAATTCCACATATAACATAAAAAATCCAAGGTACAGCATTCATCTTAAGTGTATTTACCTTACCCCACAAACTCGCCTTTAAAGATGCCCATCTATCTAAATCCTGAGCAATCTCATTAATCAATTTATTCAAATTTAGTGTATTCATTTGAGATATCTCTCTGGGAATAAGTATTTTATTTATTTATTTACATTTATTAATCACCCATCTGGCCGGCAACCGGCCACCTTGGGCGATGTACATAGGCTAAAAACAAGATAAAATATATTTAAAACATTATAATTTTTAAAAAAATCTTAACCCACCCCATATTCCTGCCTGAACAGCCAGGTTTTTAATGAGTGGTGGAAGCTCAGCAGAGAGGGGGCATGGCGGAGGTCACTCAGGAGAGAGTTCCACAGTACGGGGGCTCCCACAGAAAAGGCCCTCTTCCTCGTCCCCACCAGTCTAGCTGCTCTGGCTGAAGGGACAAGGAGAAGGCCATCTGTGGCAGATCTTGTTGAGTGGCCTACTTGGTGTTGCTGGAGACGCTCCTTGAGATAGACTGGACCGGAGCCGTAAAGGATTTTAAAGGTCAAAACCAACACCTTGAATTCGGCTCAGCAAGTATTCCAAGATAAGTAATAACATCTGGGCACCATCAAAATTGCCAGTCTGCTAATACACTAGAAGATATAGTATCTCCAAACAGCATGCATGTGCAGTGATCCCGGATCAGTATGCTTCCAATATAAAGTAGTAATTATATAGTACTAGTAGTAGTAGGCGATCACTCGTGACCGAGTAAGATTGTCTTCCAGGGTAAAAAATTACAAAAACAAATTTTTAAAAGGAGGAAATTCTAAAAAATTGTGTAGACTCTAGCGATGGATCCGTAAGTGACTGTGGAGGCCAATTCTAGATCCACACAGCTTCCCACAGTGAGGACACAGGTTACCAGATGCAAGATGGTCCTGTAAAGAATTTGTTTGACGTGCTTTTCGCTTAGCACATTTCTCCCTTTCACCTTGCACTTGGGCTTCTTCAAAGTCCATGGAACCTTTGTGAAAGGCCAACCTCCATTTAGATCGTTCATGGGCCAGAGCTTCCCAGTTTTCGATGTTTATATTGCTTTTTTTTTTATATATTAGCCTTAAGAACATCTTTAAACCTCTTATGCTGACCACCGATATTCCGCTTTCCATCCTTCAGTTGGGGATAAAGTACAGTAATACCTTGGATTGCAAGTAACTTGGTTTGAGAGCATTTTGCAAAACAAGCAAATTTTTAAATATTTATTTAAATTTTTTTTTACTTGATATACAAGCAACGTCTTGCAATACAAGTACTGTAGTACGGCTTAAATTAAAAATCTCTGTACAAATTTTTTTGGGGGGATTTCGTTTTGATATAAGAGTGTTTTGGATTACAAGCACATTTCCAGAATAAATTATACTCTCAATCCAAGGCATGACTGTAACTGCTTTGGGAGATGGCAGTCAGACATTCGAACAACATGACCGGCCCATTGAAGTTGGTGTTGAAGGATCATTTTTTCAACGCTAGTAGTCTTTGCTTTTTCCAGTACACTGACATTTGTTCGCCTATCTTCCCAAGTAATTCGCAGGATTTTCCAGAGGCAGCGTTGATGAATCTTTCAAGGAGGCAGAAATGACGTTTACAGATAGTCCATGTTTCGCAGGCATACAATAAAGTTGGTAATACAATGGCTTCATAAACCAGCGTTTTGGTCTTCTTACAAATATCCCGATCCTCGAACACTCTATGTTTCATTCGAGAAAACGCGGCACTTGCAGAGCTCAAACGATGCTGGATTTCAGTTTCAATGTTGGCTGTAACAGAAAGATAGCTGCCAAGATAGAGAAAATGATTGACATTTTCCAGTATTGCCCCGCCAAGCTGGATAGATGGCATCACCAAAGGGTTAACTTGCACTTGCTGATGAAGCACTTTGGTTTTTTTAATGTTAAGTGAGAGATCAAGTTTTTCGTATGCTTCTGCAAAAGCATTTAGGATAGTTTGGAGATCATCCTCTGAATGTGTGGAGACCACATTATCATCAGCATACTGAAGTTCTACAACGGAGGTTGTAATTACCTTACTTTTTGCTTTCAGCCTGCTGAGATTAAAAAGCTTTCCATCTGTTCGATATGTAATTCCCACACCAGTGGGAAGTTTCCCCTCGACAAGATGTAAAACCATGGCGATGAAAATAGCAAATAATGTTGGGGCGATAACACATCCCTGTTTAACACCTGATCCCACTTTAAATGGAGCACCATGAGAGCCGTTGTTGTCCAAAACCGTTGCCGTCATGTTGTCATGGAGAAGTCGCAAGATGTTCACAAATTTATTGGGGCATCCAATTTTCATAAGGATAGTCCAGAGAGCTGTTCGGTCTATAGTATCAAAGGCCTTAGCCAAATCAATAAATGCCATATAAAGGGGTAGATTGTGCTCCTGGCATTTTTCTTGGAGCTGACGTGCAGTAAAAATCATGTCTACTGTCCCTCTAGAGGGGCGGAAACCATATTGAGTTTCAGGGAGGATTTCTTCTGAAATAGATAGAAGATGGTTTGCGAGAATCCTAGCAAATATTTTACCTGCGGTAGCTATGAAAAAAATGCCCCGATAATTTCCACAGTCTGTTCTAGCACCCTTCTTAAAGAGGGTGATAATTATGGCATTCCTGAAGTCTTCTGGGATCTCTTCTCTTATCCAGATTTTTTCGATGAGTTTATGAAGATGTTGTACAAGTTCGGGGGGGCCTTCTTTAAAGATTTCATCAGGAATCTCATCTGGTTCACTAGCTTTGTTATTCTTCATTTGATTAATGACTTTTATAACCTCATCCAAAGTGGGGAGTATTGCAAGCTCATCTCTAATTTGTTTTTGCGGGATTTGCGAAAAAATCTCATTATCCACCTTAGATTTACAATTTAAAAGTCCATAATAATGCTCTTTCCAACGCAGTGCAATAGACTCTTTGTCTTTTAAGAGTTTGGTGCCATCTTTTGATTGTAAAGGGTTTGTACCATAGGTTTTTGGTCCATAAATGGCCCTTGTGGCCTTAAAAAAGCCCCGTGCATCATGAGATTCTGCAAGTTGTTGAATTTCTTGAGCTTTCTTTTTGCACCAAGCATTCTTAAGTTCTCTTGTTCTTCTTTGGACCTCAGCCTTTGTACTGGCGTAGATTTTTTTCTTGGCAGCGCAATTATTATCATTTTGCCATATTTGGAAGGCTTTCCTTTTTTGGTCAATTATATATTTAATCTCATTATCATTTTCATCAAACCAATCCTGATTTTTCTTGGTTTCATATCCAATAGTTTGTTCACAAGCTGCAGTAATGGAGGTTTTCAGCTTAGACCAATGGTCCTCAATGTTATTAGGAGGTTCCGTAGGTAGATGTTCCTTAAGAAATGATTGAAGACGAGTTTGCTTAATAGGATCTTGAAGGGCGTGGATGTTCATTTTATGCCTTGGTTTCCTTCCTTGAAGCCTACGTTGGGGAGCAATGTTGATAACCGTAGTGGACCAGATTAGTCGGTGGTCTGTCCAGCAGTTGTTGGCATTCACCATGGCCGTAGTAAGAAGTACATCGTGGCGATCTCTAACACGGACAATTACATAGTCCAGAAGATGCCAGTGCTTTGACCGTGGGTGCTGCCATGATGTTTTAAACTTATTCTTTTGTCGAAAGAGCGTGTTTGTAATAGTGAGATTATGCTCTGCACATTTAGACAAAAGTAAGATTCCGTTCGGGCTGCTGTTACCAACTCCGTCTTTTCCAATAGTTTCTGGCCATAAATCAAAGTCACGCCTGACTCTTGCGTTAAAGTCGCCCTGGAGGATAATTTTATCCTCCTTAGGTATCTCTGACAGGAGAGTGTCCAACTGGATATAAAAACTTTCCTTGATGTCTTCATCAGCATCTAATGTTGACGCATAAGTGCTCAAAATAGTTACCTGCTGGTTATTGGCGAGCTTTAATCAAAGAGTTATCAGGCGTTTGTTAATGCCAGTAGGAACTTCTGACAAAGAGTTCACTAGCTCATATTTGATTGCAAAGCCTACTCCATGTATTCGTTGGTCCTGCTCAGGTAGTCCTTTCCAGAAGAAGGTATAACCTCCTTTTTCTTCTTTCAACTGTCCCTCTCCTGCCCTTTGAGTTTCTTGAAGTGCTGCTATGTCAATTCTAAACCATCTCAACTCCCTTGCAATAATAGCAGTCCTACTCTCAGGGCTATCTTTGTTATCCAGCAATATCCGTATATTCCATGTTCCAAAATTCAAACATCTTTTTTGACCGCTAAAATGGTGACCCCACTGGACGTGGTAATCCAGTCAGGGGAGAAAGAGGTAGACTATGTTTAGGGCACCTTTTCTAGCCCCCTCCCCATATGGGGTGAGCAGAGTGGATCCTAAATAGGGCTGCTCAGTCATGGATACAGCTGCCGAGCTGCTCGACTACCTCGTTCCTTGAACAGGGCGACTGAATCTGCATCCCGCACCCATGTGCTGGTCCATGACTAGGGGCTTCCAGATTCACAGTCCTGCCCCCGTCGCCATTCGCCAGTCGCCATTGGACTTTTTGTTTGTTTGGTTGGTTGGTTGGGTTGCAAGACGCCTGTGCGTGAAACTGTTTTATGTGGGGAGATCGGTGCACAACGAAGTAATTATATGACCATTATGGAGTTGCACAGTAGTATTCAGAAAATGAAACTGTTGTGTGGAGTGGACTAGGCTGAGGTTGATGTTACGGTTAGTTATTGAAGTCCTCGTGAAACTTCTTAAGTGTCTCCTGGCCATAAGTTCAGATGGTAAAGATGTCATCCATGTATCTCAGGTAGAGAAGAGGCTTTTGTGGACAGAAGCTGAGCAACGTGTTGTTTAAGTCAGCAATGAAGATGTTGGCATACCATAGAGCTAGGGATGTGTACGGATCTTGTTCGGGGTGGAAGTCCGACAAACTTGCTGGGCTTGACCCCATGAACTCTGCTCAACCTACCTGCTTCCCCGGCTCGACTCGCATTCTCCCGAGCTGAGCTGGTGAAGCGACTTCTGGGTTACTGGCGGAGCGCTTTTTACGTAGAAAATGGCATAAGATACATTAAAAGTGGCTGCGATTTGCATAACTTTCACATATCGCGGCCACTTTTAATGTACCTTACTCCATTTTCTACATAAAAAGCACTCCATCTTTGTGGTATTGGGATAGTCCATCTTTGTAGTATTGGGGTAAAGGGCCTCAGTAGCAATGATAGCTAGGATGTTGTTCTCTGGGAGACTGTCAGTGGATTGTAATTTCCTCAAGAAGTCCATGTCCCTTAAATAACTTGGTGACACATATTCTGAGAATGTGAAATTGCAGGGCAACCTTCTGGCCTAATACCCTCTGTACTAGGGATGTGTGAGGATTTCGTCCGGGGGGTGGAAGTCTGGAGAACTCACCAGGCTCGACCCCCCCAAACTCCATCCCACCTACCTGCTTCCCCAGCTCAACTTGCATTCTCCTGAGTCGAGCTGGAGAAGCGACCTCCGGGTTCCCAGTGGAGCACTTTTTACGTAGAAAATGGCATAAGATAGGTTAAAAATAGACACAATTTGCACAAGTTACGCAAATTGTGGCTGCTTTTAACGTATCTTATGCCATTTTCTATGTAAAAAGCGCTCCGCCAGGAACCCAGAAGTCTGCCGAGCAGCTCGGCTGGCGTCCGCTTTTGGCACAGCTTGGTGAGCACGGTGGCAGTGCTTGCCGAGCGTCCAGCAAGTCAGGTGCTGGGCGGATCGCCCACCACTGCTCTGTGCAGATATGTGGAAATGACTCAAAGGGAACATTGCATGATAAGTTTATCACTATTTGGTGTCAATGATCAACAAGTACCTGAGGAATGAGCAGGACTGATAGGGTCCCACACACCACAGTGCACTGTTTGGCAAAGCTTCATGGTTACAGAAGCACCCAGAAGTCCCACAACAATGAGTAAGCGAAGGGAGTGCTTGGCTTGTACCAAAGATAATCAGTTGGGGATCAGAGGAAGTGTGAGAAGGAAATCACAGTGAGAGGCAGAAGTAAGTCAAAATAAGGTTGTCTAGCCAACTCTGCCTTGGTAATCTAAGAGAACACTTTTCAAGGAAAGAAGCGCAATGCTGTTACTTATCTCTCCATACATTAAGGAAGAAATCCTATTTTCCTTTATAGGACTTGTGCTTCATATAGATACCTGAATCTGAATAGTTTACAAATACATGATAGCTGGTCTTCTGGAGCTTGAGACAATGTCACATTCATCTATGGGGGGACGGACGACCTCTTCCCCTTTCTGTGACTGTGTCAGACCTTCTTCTAAGCAAGCTACCTTCAGTTACTTTATTCCCAACTCAAGGATGGAAAGCGGAATATCGGTGGTCAGTTTAAGAGGTTTAAATATGTTCTTAAGACTAATCTAAAAAAATGCAATATAAACATCAAAAACTGGGAAGCTCTGGCCCATGAACGATCTAAATGGAGGTTGGCCTTTCACAAAGGTTCCATGGACTTTGAAGAAGCCCGAGTGCAAAGTGAAAGGGTGAAACGTGCTATGCGAAAAGCACGTCAAACGAATCCTTTACAGGGCCATCTTCCATCTGGTAACCTGTGTCCTCACTGTGGGAAGCTGTGTGGATCTAGAATTGACCTCCACAGTCACTTACGGACCCATCGCTAGAGTCTACACAATTTTTTAGAATCTCCTCCTTTTATAATTTTCTTTTTGTAATTTTATCCTGGAAGACAATCTTACTCGGTCACGAGTGATCGCCTACTACTATTACTTCAATCAATCACAGTCTTACATTCTTCAAATTTGCAAGAAGACAGAAAGAGACTTGCAAACTTATCCTTTTGTTTTGACAGCATGAGAATGGAAAGCTCACACAAGAACATATCTTGTGATATTTCAGAGTTTCTCTGCATCTGATTGTGCCCAAGAACAAATGGTGCTTTAGCATTTACATATCTTCACCTTCTGAGAACTATAAATAGCACAGAAATGTTAAAAACATAATAAGATGGAGGAAAAGCTGAATTGAGAGGAACGTGTCATGTTGGCACTTGAAAATCATTTTTTGAAGTAATTATCTTTTATTTTCTTCCTAGGATTTCATGCGGGAATTGTTAAGAGCAGAGAAGAAACAGACTATTTGTTTCATTTACAGTTAAATATACTGTAGAAAGAAGCCACTTAAGAAACAAGAAGTAAACTGTTGTTTGATTGAAGTGGGCGTTCTACAATCAAGATAGATTACCAAGTCCACCAACATCCATGGATTTGTGGCTTTGACCTAGAGCTATGAAGTTTATCTAGGCCATGATATTAAGCTTTTTGCTTATGAAGTATATAGATGCAGTACATATTTTTAGTTTTGCTGAAGTCAGTAATATATGATGCCAAGCCTTTCTGCAGCTAAGAAGAAGAAAAAGGAAAAAAGCAACATTTGGGGTTATAGAAAATGGAGAAAATGTTATTTGGGGTTATGCTGCAGAGAATCCTGTCCAAAAGAAAATTGATTTACAAATGAAAACTCAAGATCACTTAACACATATTATATTATACCTTAACATTTTATATTCTACTTTGTACTCAAACCATCAGTATGTGATAAAAATGAAGGCCTGGGTTCTTATGATGGACTCCCAATGGTCCCCTTTCCAGAGGGCTCCTAGGCCCATACCTATGTAGCTTCAACAATGTGGTAGCATCTGATGCTACCAGACAATACATGGGAGTCAAGGCTTTTAATTAAACAATAAACAAGGTAATTTCTTGGCAAGCCAAATTATTGCCCATTTACATTGCAGTCTACTGCTTCTTGCTCAGTTGAGGAGGAAGGGAAGAGGAGGTAGTGGTGGTGGATTGTCAGTAAAACTAATGGATTTGTCAAAATGATCATTTTCCAGATATGTAGGGCATTGTAAGAAGGTTATATGATAAAGGGGGAAAAAACAGATTTATCTGTTTATCTCACTGACTGGTAAGTTAAACTTCATTTCCAGGCTTATAGTTCCAAACTGTACATTTCCATGATTATCAGTTGGTCTGTCTAATAGAACATACACTTCAATAATACATGGACTGGTAAAGATAATAATGTCAGCGCTAACACTAGAGATGAACTGAATGATGTTGAGAATCATTGATTATAAGCAGATCTATTAAAGGATCCTTTGTACCATAACAAATACTATGATTGTTAATAACCAGAAAATAGCTGCAAGCACACCTCCAATTGTTCTGGATCAAGTCTCATTCACACCCCCAACCTCAGTCCAGGACATTCAAGGGAACACCTTCTGCCATTTGAAACTCCAGCCTGCTGTGGGTTGAGTTGAGGAAATGAGGCACTCATGAATTCCATTGCTATCAGACATACTCTACCAGAAATAAGATGTTATTTAACAGTGGCTCTGCTGTTTCTTTCTGAGAGAGACCTGCCAAATATATTTCATTGGCCCTTTTAAGAGGATAGCAAATACATTTCCTTTCCCTCCAGGCTTTCTAAATTATAAACTGATGAATAATGAACTGATGTTCTCTTCTACTTCTAATTGTCTTTAGTTTTATTGATGCTTTAATTCTGTATTAAATGTTAATGTTGTTAGACACTTTGGGGACCTACAGGTTAAAAAACAAAATACAAATTAAAAGAATGAGTATTTCAGTAAAGAAAATATCAGTGCTCAATGACCACAAAACAGGTTTTAGTGGGGAGAATATTGTTTTCTATGTATGAAAATTTCATTTTTGGAGTGAAATCTCAATGGATTTTACTGGTTCAGTCCTTGAAGATTTCTTTCCATTTCCCCCTACTATGTCAATTCAATCTGCAGCAAGTAGATCCAATACATGTATTTCAGATTATTTTTAATGTTGGCAGAAATTTGCACAAATAGGATCATCTTCCCCCCCGCCCCAGTCTGGAGATTTGTGCAAATGAGATCTTCTTTTCCCTTTGGGTCTTTAAATTTGCACAAATGGGGTCATCATTTTTTTCATTTTTATAAGTGAAGTCCTCCTTACCAGCTGCTATGCAGCCCTGCAGAGGCATAGTCCCATTGTCAGTATCCTGGTCAGTTTCATCCTTTCCACACACATTACTTCATTTAGCCCAGCAGAGCCATGTTCTGTATTTGACAAAGAGCTTGTCAACTTCATCCTCCACTTTGGCATTCCCCACCCCCTCTCCTTGGGAAGCACTGAAGTGGAGGATGAAATTGAAGAGTGCACTTGTGCAAGACCCCAATTTAAAAAAAAAAATCTTCCCATTTGTACAAATTTAAAGACCCAAAGGAACAAAAATCCCATTTGCGCAAATCTCTGTACCTGAAAAATGAAAAGAACAAAAACAAAACAAAAAATCCTGATCCCATTTGTGCAAATCATGGGACCCAGAAAACACACACACACATGCGCGCGCGCGCACGCACGCACGCACGCACGCACACACACACACACACACACACCACTGTGAATGTTTCTGTAACCAGAAAAAAAAAATCCAGTACACTCTGCCATTTATCAGAATGGAAGCACTGTGAAATCCTGTTGGTCTAAAACAGAATGGAAATTCTCAGCTTTGCATGTACCTAATCCAGAGTTACACCAGATCAACGGTGGACTTCCCTGCTCCCTCTATCCCACAGTGGCTCCTCCAGACACTGCTGAAAGGGGTGAAAGTGTGTGGTGGGATCCCCAAAAATCAGACAGAGGGACCTTACCTGAACAGAGACCTTCCTTTTGCAGAAGGCAGGTTCTGGATCCAACCCCAGGATTAAATGAAAGTTAAAACCTGCACTACTTAGGCAACCAATACCTCTTTCAAGTAGTATTTTAAAAATGCATAATAATGTTTGCAGAACAGTATTAACTGTTTGTGGAAGTTGTGTGTTGTACTTTTACTGTTCTAGAGCTTTGTATTTTTAGTACGTTTAATGAAATTTTAAAACTAAGAAGAGAATTAAGGCCCAAACCATGAATTATAGTGGAGAACAGTCTGAGATACTGCTTTGATCACTATTACTTTATATCAGTTTTGGTTTTAATGATGCAGTTTTTACTGCTTTTTCTTGACAGACATTTTGTTTATTGTTTTTACGATGAAAGTATAGAAAATCAAACATCATGTTGTCTGTGTATTTCTTTGAGTTTCCTTGAACTTTTTAGAGAACATGACAGCTACAGCTACTAGTAAATAAATAAAATCAAACATTGGATTAGAGATGTGATGATGGATTTAGAAATGGCCAGGATACAACACCAAGGTTGCCCCAGATTAATTCATTAATTTCCAGATTTCTTTGAGGAGGGGGGAAACAGGAAATTGGGTAATTTCTTTGAGACTATCAAGACTCAGAAAATTACCCACCTATCTCTGCAGTTGTTCCCATCCCTAAAAGGCATCCCCACCAGCCTCCACTCTCCCAGACACATTTATCCTTCCCTTCCCTTGGAGGCATCAGCAGCAGTAAAGGCAAGCTACAAAAGGGGAGGAGCAAGTGTTTTTCCCCACATTTCCCTCCCTCCTCTTTGTCACTCTAGTGCACAAGGAGTAACAGCGCACCAGGGTGGGGGAGACTGCTGTAATTGCACATTTCAAAGGATGCTCCTGCTTGCTGTGGGGCAGCCAGGCAGAAGAGCTAGGAATACAGGTTGAAAGCCCCATTGGGTGCAAAAAATTAATCACACAATCCTTAGGATTTTGGCCACACTGTGACCAGTAAGAGGAAATTAATAAGCTGAGTGAGATAATTCTAAGAACCTGGAATTGATTTGGCTATTTCTGTCTGCTTAATAACCAGCAAATGGAGAAATGAAAAAGAGTAAGCTGTAAAATGAAAGTGATGGGATGATTTAAAATGTTTAAAGTAAAGAAATACTATTGCAGTGTACAGCCAATGGCCATTAATATTTCACTGTTATTTTGTTTTGCCTATTCCTAATTGAAAGCTTGGAAATGTGATTGTCATATGGTAAGAAGAATTTTTGTCCCATGGACTTAATGCTGTTGTTTTATTAAATAGGAGCATCTCTGAAATAAACATGCTGTCAGTACTTTTTAATTTCCAATATTCACATGACTCATCTTCCTGCCAGCATCCTCTCTCATTGGAAAATTGTTTATCACTAAGTAAACATCATATTTTTCTCTTCGAAAGGCAGTTTTACGGAGCTTTAAGATTTGCAGCCGCTAAATGAAAGTGATGCAGTGTTCATACAAAAACTGGAGCAGCATGTCTTAGAATTTCATTGGAAAGAAAAGGAACTTACATTCTTTTAGTGAGATGTATAAGCATTTTGCTTTATTGCCTTCTGACAAAGCCATAGATACTAAATAGGTACTTGCCGTACCAACAGCAAATTTGTACTGGTTTTAAGGTATATTATAATGCACTTGGCACTACAAGCACACACAAGATATAATATACCTTTCTTAAATTAAACACATGCTGTAATTTTAGATTAAAATGTTGAAGTGAGCACTCTCATACTAGACAAAATGTAAAAAAAAATACTAAAATAATTGGCTTACATCTTTCTTAAAGGGCCAGTCTACTTTGCTATGTGCATGTTCTCCACTGATCTTTATTACCATTGCTTTTTGAGAAAAAAGAACCTAAGCATGCCTTGGACTTGGCTCACCAATGATGTGGCCATTCATGGATTCATAGATCATAGAGCTGGAAGGGGCCTACAAGGCCATCGAGTCCAACCCCCTGCTCAATGCAGGAAACTAGAGGAGGGGTCTCCTATCCAAGTAATAACCAGGCCTGACCCTGCTTAGCTTTCCATGCTCAGACAAGCTGAGCCAGCATGAGCCACAGAATAATCGTATGCATGTTTAGACAAAAAAAGTCCTAGAACTCCCAACATGCCCCAGCCAGCATGGCTAGCTAGGGAATGCTGGGAGCTGTAGACATTTTTCTGTCTAAACATGCACAGGACTGCACCCTTACTGAAATTCTTTGTGCCACACACACAGATAGACTGTTCTGCTCAAGAGCTGTACTGCAGAAAATCTGCTGCCTGCTCATTTTAGTCTCATGTTTCCAATTTCTTTCCTCCCCATCCAGCAGTGTGCGATGACTGAATGCAGTAGTATGTTAAACTGCAACACGATCCAGACATTTTGATTTGGGGTGGAGGTGTGAGTCTGGACAAAAATGGCCCCTAAAGATAGCAGGGATGAGGGAAAAATCCCCCACATTGTGTGTGTATCCGTGTGTGTGTGTGTGTGTGTGTTTATTTTTCAGATGAAGCAGCAGAAGGTATTTTCTTTTTTAAAAGAAAACAAAAAAGCAAACCCCAACTTTCTTGCTGCTTCAAGCCATGGTGGAGCTGTACCGACTGCATCCATTTTTATTTGTGCCAATCCTGACAATTTTAAAACAAAAAGGAAGAGATTGCCCTGCAAGCACTGACCCACCCATGAAAAACACCTGATATCAACAATTAAGGGTTTAAGTAAGGTAAAAACAATATTACACAAGCCACTTATAAAATATTATAAAATAATATATAATATAATAATGTAATATAATATATAAGATTTTGTGTGTTTCCTCTAATAACTTTTGTACTTGACCATGCTCTTTGGTTGCCTGGCCGTACCCTTGGCCACACCCTCACATTGCCTGGCCACACCCTCTTGATCACACCTTCATGTTGCTTAATCATACCTCTTACAAATTCACATGTGTCCCTATTTTCATCTGTGAAATGTTGGAGGGTTTGAAATTCAACAGGTGAAGCTTACCCACCCCACCCCACCCCACCCAAATATGGAGCTTCAGAGAGAAGGGGAAGTTTCTTGCATTTCCTTCTGACACTGTAAACTCACCTGTTAGAAGCAAAGAGTCAGCTCTGTTAGGAAATAAAATCTTGTCCATGACGGTGCTCCAGGAGACACTTCAGCTAGGCCACCCTTGCTCCTTCTTGCTGTTCAACACTGGTAGATGTGTGTTTTACAACTTGGTGAGAATGTTTGGCAAATGGAGCATTGGAAAACGTACAGCTGTAGCTGTTGCCTGTCATGCTAGTCACCTGCTGTGCTGGCATTTCAAAACTATAGGCAGAATATCTGGGTTAGGACATGACAACTCTTGAGCAAAAGTGGGTTGACACTGCTAGGGAGGAACACCAAGACATACAGAGACATACAGTAAAAAGATAAAGAATCAATCCATGTCAAAGGGATTCATGCACAGCAGACACCTTTATTAAATGAACAAAAATAACTTGCTTTGTGAGCTCATCTCATTAAAGACCAATTCAACCTAAGCTACTAAAAAGGAGATGCTCTTTAGGGGTCCACTTAACAACTGGTACCTTAAGAGATTTACATGGGTACATCATTGTATCATTTCTAATGACCATTATTCTTGTAAATCTTGTCTTCTTTTCAATCCCTCCTCTTCAACCCACGGCTATCCCTGCTACTTCTCATTCCATACCTCCTGGCGTCACTTTGATAATAAACTGTTTTAAATAGAAGGGAAAAGAACCAGTACACTAATTAACCAGACCTCTGGCACATAATTTTCTACTCTAATGAAGATGTTATTGAAATTCTCGTCAAGACTAATGATCCTCATTGTCAGCTAATATTAGAGGAAACAGTGTGCTATAATTTTGCACCATTCTGAGCTATGTAGTTTTGTACGGTACCATTTTTGCCTAAGGGCCATTTCTTCCAAGTTACAGCCAGCACATAGAGATCAATTTGTGTGAGCAGCTCCCCACATGGTTAGAGCGATTGCTCTCATGCATTCCCAAATTTTAAATGACAAGTGCTTGCACAGGTCTAGAGAAAATATCAAAAACAACATGCGGAACTACTTCATATGAACTTGCTACATGGGTAGCCTCCATGGGACTGTTTTCCACATTCATCAGTTTCTCATCATTCAATTACTCATCACCTGATGACTTGCAACTAAATGTGCCTGCTGACTCCATTAAAAAGCATTGCTCTTGTGGTCAAGTGAGGTGACATTAAAGTTTTGTTTCTGGTATTTTATCTGTGATGGCTCATTCATGCATGCCCATCACCACTTGACACTGTAGTTACCAAGTGATAACATGCATGTGTGAATGAGCCCGATGCTGTAGTAGTTCCACCAGCAACTTGTGTGGCTCCCTTGAATGTAAAAATCAGGACTAAAAGGTACCATCGTAGTGGGGTACCTGGTGGGGTGCTCGCCTTGTGCTCGGCGAGCACCCCTGCTGCTCGACTCCTCCCATGGTGACATGAGGCTCCCAGCGGACTTTCCCGGGACCCAGAAGTGACACAACGGGTCCCGGCGCTGTTCCAGGAACTGACGGGACGGGACCCTGGTGCTGCTTTTTCCACGTAAATATCATAGAAAACCACCTTAAAACGGCCACACGGTTGCACAATTTGCACAATTTGCCTTGCCTGGGGCACTTGATGCAAAGTTGTAAAAGATTAAGGGTGAAGTTAATATACTGCCTTTTGTGGTAGTGAATGCCATAGTTTAACAATACACTGTGTGAAGAAGTACTTCCTTCCATCTGTCCTGAATCACCCACCACTCAGCTTCATTTTCTGAACACTCTTGAGTCTCAGGAAGCTATATCTCCTGGTGCTTTCAGCAGCATGTCAGGAAGGGACATGGCTGACAGAAAGTGTGTGTGTTTTTAAGTCTTTGAAGCTAATCTTTCTCTCTACCAGCAGAAGCCAAGGGAGTGATGTGCGTACTGCATTGTGAAGGCAGCACCTTTCTTTTCTCCTGCCTGGAGGGATGCCTGGGGACTGGCAGGAGTTGCTGGTTGAGTCATTGGGGACTGATGGATTTGGGACATGGTGGCACCATTTGGCATGTTTTGTGTGATGCAATGCTTGGGTGTGTGCTGGGAGTGTGTTCTCATCATGGTGAGTTTGTTGGCTCCCTTGATGTGTTGGAGGCATGTAGGCAGAGTCCCCAGCACAGTCCCAGGTTGGTGGCTTTGGCAGTGTTTCCATAGATGCTGGGGATGAATGTGTGCGCGTCTGCTGCTTTCCCACCATTTATGGATTTTCTGTGTTGTGTGTTTCCCTCTTCCCTCCTGGGCTGAGTGAGTATAGAATATAGCAGGTTGCTCTGTCAGTATAGCAGCAGCAGGCCAGATACACAGTATGTCTAGTTTAGCAGTGGTGTATTTTCATTCCCCCTCTCCTGCATAGTTAGAGGATAAGATTCTCTGTTATGCACCACCTTTACACCAATGTGTCCAAGGTAACTTACATGCAAAGCTAAAATAATGCAAGAATAAATTACAGACTAAAGAGATTAACAAATTAGCACCAGTATTCTGTATTATAACAGATACAAACCATGAACAATTCCATCATATCCCACCAAAAGCCTGGGAGAATTTAACTGCTTTCAACTGGCACATAAAGGAGCCAGACACATTTCTGGGGTGAAGGTGTTCCATAATCCAGGCACTACAGCAGACAATGCCTTATCCCTTGTGGCTCTTTAACTAACCTTCAAATGTTAATTGGGGCAGGGCCTCACCTGGATAGGTTCATGCAGAAGTAGGAGGTCCTTTTTTAGATACCCTGGTCCTTGGTCATTGAGGGACTTATAGATCAGAATTAGCACTGGATGAATAAATAGCAGCAGCTACTCAAGAACAGACAGAGCTTTTCTACACGAGGCATTTATTGTGCTCTTGTTGTTCCCTACTCATGGTTGTTTATGGGTTCTTTGGACAACGTCGTGACCCTCCAGTTTTGCTTCCATTTTTAAACAGCACTTTTAGTGAGGGTTTTTTTTTTTTTAGAGTGGGGAAAATGCGGCATTATTTGTGAAAGCAAAAGAAAACACTTTTCCATTTATGTAATTGAGCTATTCCACTATACTACAGTGCCACCAAGAGGTTATGTAGCAGAAAAGCAGGAAAGAAACACTCTTCATGTAGTGCTCAATTCTGTGATGAAACTGAAAGTATATACAGTGGATTAATAGCCTCATATAGGAAAGCTCTTAGTGAAGACCAAAACAGACACAGACATTACTTTAAATCTGTATCTAAAAGCTACATTTTTAGGCGGAGGGGGGCCAATCCAGATCTTAAAATCCATCCCCTACCCCCACCCCATTCTAGTGTCCTGATCTGGATCCCCCCCTTTGCCTACTCTAGAGTAAAAATGGGGGGGAAATGAAATAGCTGTTAGGTATGAATTTAAAGTAATGTCTGTTTTGACCCTGAGATATTCCAAAGGAGTCGTGTGAGAAGAAGTATGCATGATTTGAGCTTCCCTTCGCTCTGTTTCCAGTTCTCTGTCATTCCCCACTCCTCAAAAGGGCCTCAAAATTGCCCTCCTTATTGGGATCTCTGGGTGCACTTATGTAAGGTTGGGGTTTTCTTTTCCTCAAACCCTTACACTCCTCACACTGACTTCGCGATGTCTAATCCCTACCTTATGCCTCTTTGACCAGTACAATAAGCACAGCTGCCCCACACAGACTGTTTCAAATAACAAAGAAAAAATTATTTTGAAACACAACAAGTTCTGGAAATAAGTTTCATGTGTAAGTTTCAGATTAGCTTAAGTAACGTACTAACTTATCTTAGTACCAATCCTCTCTCAACAGCTGTTCCCAATATCAATCCCTGCACACACTCTTAATAATCCTAATGCAATATATAATCGCTCAACTCAGCTCTCTCCAGTCAGCTTCACATTCTCCCAAACAGCACTTCACATTCCACACACTCCTCTCACTCCCCCACACACTCTTCACAAATCCCCACAAAAACCTCCCACACACTCGTGCCTGAACAGTACAGCACCACCCACTGTTTATATAACACAGGCCCTACCCCCCCTTCTCACTCTCTCAGCCAGGGATGTGCGCGGATCTCGATTGGGGGGGTGGAAGCAGGGCGAACTCACCACGCTCGACCCTCCCGAGCTCCACGCGACTTACTTTTCCCCGGCTCGGCACAAGTCCCTGCGAGAGGAACTGGGGAAAGGAAGTTCCAGTTCCCCAGCGCGTCACTTCCGGGTCCCCGACGCTGCCTTTTTAATGTAAAAACCACGGGCAACCACCTTAAAACTGCTGCGAATAGCAAATCACAGCCGTTTTAAGGTGGTTGCCCCTGGTTTTTACGTAAAAAATGTAGTGCTGGGGACCCAGAAGTGATGCGCCGGGCACCCAGACGTCCGTCGAGCGCCTCGCTATCACTGCAAGACAGATCATGCGGTGGGGGCACTTGCCGAGCGCCTGACGAGACGGGGTAAGTGGAATTCGTCTATCCCTACTCTCAGCCAGTCATGTCACATATGTAAATACTCCATTCTTCCTGCCCATCCTTTCTCACTCACCCAGACACTGCAGGAATACATGCTTATTATACTTAATACAGAAACACATTATACTCACCACCTATAGACTTTAAATTTAAACCCAAGTAACATGACATCAGAGTCTCCTCCAAAGGGGGGGGGGGAGTCTGTTTCCCTGTAAATGGAATCCATGTGCACACACACATACATTTCAGAGAAGAAAAGAGTAAGACGAGGCAATGAGAATCATGCACACTTTCTCTTTAGAAAGGCTGGAGCATCTCCAAGAAGGTTGAAGGGAGATGGACATTTGGGGGGCACAGCAGGGAAAGGCAATCTTCCAATATGTGGTGAGATATATGTGAAGGAGGCACCAACAATGCCCAACATGCCATAGTAGGAGGAAGATTTGCCAGTTCCGTAAAAAGGCCAGGTTCCACGGCAGAATTATGAGGGGGGCAGCAATTCAATATTTGCCTAAGGCAGACTCCCCCAGCCTGGTGTCCTCTAGATGTTTTGGACTACAACTTCCAGGATTTCCAACCATTGGCTATGCTGGTTGGGGCTGATGGGAGTTGAAGTCCAAAGATCTGGAGGGCACCAGGTTGGAGAAGGCCTCCTAAGCTATCATAGTTACTGTAAGCATCCTGTGCTAGTAGGATCTGGGTAGCACACATAATTTTCTGGACAGGGCTGAATGAAATGTGAAGCTGCAGGAATGTTACCTTTGCCTACATTTTTATAGCATCTTAAGATAGGTATGTGTTTTGGATGTTGTGTTTGCAAAATGGATTTCAAAAGCTGTTTGCAACATTATGCATGTAACTAAAACTCTGCTGTTCTAAAAGAGGGAGGGAAAGGGCTTGTCAGGTTGCAACCCAGAAAACTGAGTTATATCGTTTAGAATCGCTGACAAAACAAGAGATGAAGCAGCTACAGCTTCTCCTGCCCTTCCTTTCTTTAGTGTTTGTATCTGCACCCCTTCCCTACCTGTTCTAGCAAACAAAACTGCAGGTATGCTGCATGGGAGAGGACATACAAAAAGACCGGAAAAGGGATGGACAGGAGAAGTCACAGTTAATGCTGGTGACATTACACATACTGTGCATATTTATGGGCTGCAAACTTACCCGATACTTCCTTCTCATACCTCTGTCAAAGTGGCCTCAGTGTTCTAAAATTTGCCTTTAAAATGCCTATTGTTACTCTGTATAAATATATCCATTATTTTTGTCATAAGCAAACAGCTGCAAACCCTGACTCTCCATTCAATTGTATAACATTTAATATACTTCTATTTCATACATTTCCATGACTTGCATAAGCACAAAAGGCAGCAATGAAATAATGATTCAAGCCAGACTGAAAAGAAGGAAGACCTATCCTTTATTTTGTTGTCATGGTAATAATTAACTTTCCTTCTTTCTTTCTTTCTTTCTTTCTTTCTACTATTTTAACTTTCCATTTGTGTTCACACTCTCTTCTCCTCCAGCAGCTTCTTTAAAGAACTGGCATCACGGTAGCATCATTTAATTAATCTGATGTTGTTTTGTTTATCTAACAGAGCCCGGTAAAGTCAATGAGACCTCTTAATGCTCTGAGACTACCAAATTGAGCTCATCATTCCTTAATATACAATATTCCACATGGTGCAATTTATTTGCATATTTATTCTTTAAAATTAATATAAAATTCCATAGTGAGCTATAAAAAGAGTGGGGGATATTATCTGTCTTATTCTGCAACGCTCATAAAGCTGCAAAATCTTGATGAACCAAGGAATACTCTCTACAGCTGAATGAACTGATTTGACTAACGAAATGCATCTTAAGTTTGAAATTCGGTTCAACATCTTCTTAGAGTCTTGTTAATTTAAAATAAAAGAATTGCTGATTAACGATACCTGATTAACGATCTTGTTAATAAACTAATCTAAATGCATGCTTCTAGGCATCTTCCAAAGAAAAGTATTTGGAAACAGGTCAAGTGAGAGGAAATGGTAATGCATAATGGATGGCTTTGTTGGCTTGCATCTCATATCTTCTGTTTGTAATTATAGGTTTTAATAAGTAAAAATAGCAAGTATTTTCAGATGAGATATGGTTCCTTACCCCAATATCCCAGCGTTCAATAGATCTGACGGATCATTAGTTCACCTCTGATACTGAGATAAGCAAATGAACTTCTCTGGAATTTGCCATCATATTTGAATGCCATATTATATGTTCCACCATCTGGAGAGGATCGGTTGGTGGGTACTCAAGAGATAGGGCATTTTCAGTGACACTACGCCAACTTTGGAACTCCCTCCCTGGGGAGGTTAGATTGGTTCCTTCCTTCTTTATTATGTTTCAGACAGACAGTTAAGATGGTTCTGTTTTGTCGGGCTTTTAATGGTGCTTAATGCTGTCTTAAGCCACTATTAAATATTTACATCACTCTCTTATTTTATTATATTGGATATTTTTACTCCCATGTTTATTGTGTGTGTGTTTTTTTTATAATGTATACATTTTATTTAGTTCTAACTGGGATTTTACTGTATGTCATTCTGGGTGCCTGGTGGGTGGAGGGTAAGATTCATAGATTTATCCAAGTGAATAATAAATCAGTAAATGTTCTGTAATCCTAAATGCCCCAGTCCATTCACATGTAGTTATTCCTATGAAAGATGCAGATCCCTGTGCACATGGGAATGTGCACCAGGATCTGTTTTCTTCATTAAGATTAATGGCGAACCCAGCATTGGGGGTGAGGGGAATGCCTTGTGTTCATTGGAACTCTTGTGTCCATAAGACATCAGTGAATTGGCGTGAAGGCCAGGAAAAGAGATGATTGTCTCAACCTTTTATCCCCACACAGTGCTAATTTTGTATTATTGCAAAAGTGTTTGTAGTTACCACTGTGGGGAAATCAATAGATTCTAAGACAGTGATAATTGTGGAGATGATAAAAAGTAAGTGCTTGGAGAGTACTTTGTGATGAATTTAATGGGGGTTTTAAGCAGTATTTCCAGGAAAAGAAAAAAGGTAATGCTGAATAGTTAATAATAACCAGATTGAAACAGACCTTGGATATATGGGGATTATATGACCAGCTATGCTGCAGCATTATTTAGTAAATAAGTTTTTCATCACTTACACATCTTCCATTTAGACCAGCTGTCATATCACTTTGTATGAAAGCCTCATGAATGCTGTATTAAGATTCCATTAGTTAGGCCTGAGGACGATTCATGTCAAAGCTTCTATTGTAGTCTCGAGTATAATTTGTATTCCATTTTTCTACCGAGAAAATGATGTCTTCTATACAGTTTGCTTAATTTTATTTTTACCTTAGCATAGCTATTTGACTAAGAATATTTGACTAAGAATAATAATAATAATAATAATAATTATTATTATTATTATTATTATTATTTTGGAAATGGATTTAATGAACAAACTTACTGGGTTTTTTAAATGTATTTTTAGCAGTCTCAAAAAAATGCCCTCCGTCAATGATTTTTCAGTAAAACCTGAATATTTGATTCAGTACAAAGTATCGCATCACAAAAGGTCATAGTATGCCACTATTTTAATTTCAGTTGTCTACATTTCTGGTCTTTATTTATCTTCTGATAGTCTTAGTTTGTTGAAAGAATGTTGCCCAAGTGAAAGCTGCTTCACTGTCGCTCATATTAAAAGGAATATGTAGTACACCTCTCAACTTGTCACAGCCTAAAAAAGCATTTCATCTTCAGTTTTGCAGCCAGCTTTTCTCCAGCTGGGAGATCACTATGCGCAGCCCTTCTGCATCACGTAATTATCCAAACAGGCTGGGGAAATCCAGCTGCGAGAGGGATTCTTCTACAGGTAACATATGGCTGCTTGGAGAGTCCCACCTGCGGTGACTTCAACAACTGCTGACTGCCACATAAAAGGCTTCCAATGAGCTAAGCGGCTTTGAGACAGTTCTCTCCTCTCTTGTCTTCCCTAATCCTGTTTTCTGTTTTGATCCAGCTTTGATTCAGAGCAATCTGTACACTACAGCACTATACATTTTTTTAGAGGACTGCAAGATTTGGGGAAGCAGAGCATAAGTTTACTGAGAATCATCCATATAACACCACAAAACTATGCTCATGATTGAACCTGTAGCTCTAGTATTATTATTTTTTATATGATGTGTCACAATGCTTCTTCTCTTACCTGTCTTTCCTAGAGCAAAGGCACTTACTTTTGTGCTCTGAATGTCATTTTAGCTTGCAGGGGGGAAAGAACTCCTTTTGAATTAGCCCATATTCTGAAAAGGACAGCACCACACTTTTGCTGAGTTACATTATTGCAGCCTTCCCCAAACTGATGCCCTACAGATGTTTTGGACTACAACTCCCAGCATTCCACTGACCAGTGGCCATGGTGACTGGGAGTGATGGGAGTTGAAGTCCAAAACATCTGGAGGGCACCAGGTTGGGGAAGGCCACGTTTTTGTGAGAAGCGTCTGTCCATAAAAATGGCGAATTGCCTGAATTGTCTCCAGCCTAGAGATAACCATGGATGGTCCCATCAACCAAGTATTCAAATGAATGGGCAAAGTGTAAAACCTACTTCACTGAGTCAACTTTCTGCCCCTGGAAAAGCCTTAGTTATTTTTCCATTGACCTGGTCCTGATATCCTAGCTAACAGTTATCCTTATCTGTTCTCCCAACCCTATGAGTTCCTTGCCATCCTCTATTTAGTAATGATATGGGGCCCCATACCCCAAGTGTCTTACATCAAATAGGACGCTCAACAAGATCTGCCATGGATGGCCTTCTCCCTGTCCCATCAAACAGAGAACCCAGGCTGGTGGGGACTAGGAGGAGGGCCTTTTCTGTGGCAGCCCCCAATTTATGGAACTCTCTCCCCAGTGACCTCCGCCATGCCCCTTCCTTGATTAGCTTCCGCTGGGCATTAAAAACATGGCTTTTCAGGCGGGAATATGGGGTGGGTTAGGATTTAAGTTTTGTACTGTTTTTAATTGTGTTTTATACTGTGTGTGTGTGTGTGTGTGTGTGTTTCTTCCCCCTTGTGTTTTATTGGACTGTACATCGCTCAGAGTGGCCGGATGTCTGGCCAGATGGGCGATGCATAAATATAATAAATAAATAAATAAATATAATCTAAATTCAGAGGCATTGAGGACAACATCCCATTTCACAGTGGAAAGTGTGCTTGTTGTTGTCACCCTCCAGGTTTTTCTGCCTGGGAGACTAGACTCTCTCATTAAGATGCTCTGGCCACTGAGCAGCTTGGCTGGAAAAAAATCTGTCCTAATCCCAGGATAATGTAGTTGACCATCACTGGTCTAAACATAACAGCTTGCCTTTTGGGGTGGAAATCCAACGTGTGCCACTAAAATAAGAAGAACAGAGAAGTGGCTGATTCTCTGCCAAATATTGGAAACAATATTTCTTTTTCCCCCCCAACTTTTATTTTTTATTCATAATAAAACAAACAAACACAAACACAATAATGGACTTCCAATCTTCTCCACAGCTTAATCAACCACAGTTAATCTTAAAATCTTTTCTGTTAACAAAAAATCACTTCCAGTTATGGCAAAAAAGAACCCTAAAAGGAACAAACACCAGAGGTCTCCACTCTCCCCCAATAAACATCAACTATTTAATCTATTAAATTCAACATTTATGAATACTCCAAAAAAGAAAACCTATAGTTTCATTAAATAGTGTTTTCAATTCCAAAATACAGTATATTGAGAATCCCAAAAGTAAAAAGTAACTATAAACTAATTAGCAAATGACCACATACCAAAAGCATTTTGTATTTCCACCGCTCCCGCACTCTCTAGTACCTAACCATCGAATCAACACATTTGTATTATTACAATTACTCATTATTCCTTTCTATCTAAGCAGAAATTCCTTCACTTTTAATCTCCAAGATATATTTTTTTAAAAGGCAAGAAAAGAAAGATAAGTCTAAAAAATTAAGAAATAAGTGACATCTGGCAGAACAGCAGAAGCACATAAGCCATCATGCTACTTATAGAACAAAAAAAAACAAAAGACCTTCCCCTTTAATACTTCAAAGCTTCCACAAAACAACACCCCCAACAACAACAACAAATTATTATTATTATTTTTTAAATAAATGTTTCCAAACAGACCAAATATAATTATACCTTAATTATAATAATTTATCTTACATCACCATTAATATTTAAAATTCAAATAAGTCATATAAGCAATCCCTTTACCTTTGCCATTAATATTTAAAATCAAAAGATTATTTATATTCCAACTAGACATGTAGTTCAGTATACATCAACCCTTTATCTTTTGCCAATAAAAGACCATGAAGATAGTCCCTTTCATTGCTTTCCTCTGTCAAAGGGATAATCATTAAGTTCCAGGTTTTGAACCAAGAATGAAATCAGCTTGTTCTTTTGTTTTGTGGACTCCTGCATACCGATCAGCTTGTTCTGTTGTTTTGTGGTCTCCTGCATACCGATCTCCGGCTCCGCCATCTTAGATTTTAAAAAGTGCATCACAACTTCTTCCTGAACTGTCTTCTCGTGCCACTTCAACCCAATTAAAACTTCAAAGTCTCTGTGAATTTCTGATAAGTTTCCCAAGTCCTTATTTACTTCTTCTGTCTTCTCCTCTGCCGGTCCTGTAAAGAAATCCGTCTTACGTTGTTCTTCTGATTGATCCACTTTCAGATTTACGTTCAAAGCCTGGATTCTTATTTCCAATCTGTTTAGAATTTCTCTCTCCATTTCGTTCCACAGGTTTAAGAATGCTGCAACCGCAAACATCTTGCCTTGCGTATAGATATTTCCCAGACGCTTCCAAACATATAAGATTTATAGACCTCCTTTCAGGTTTCCTCTCTTATCTTTTTCGCCTCCCAGATAAACATAGTCTACTTACAGTTAATTATAAATCCCACTCTGCTGCCGAAAGATTCCAATTAGCCACTCCAGATGTACTCCTTTATTTTGGAAGCGAACATGCAAACTTCTGATGATCGGTAAAACCGGTCTCTGGAAACAGCGCCGTTTTCCCCCACCTCAGGTCACCCACCGCCTTTATCCGTCATAAGACACACAAAAAGCGATTTATGACCCTATGAGATAATTTGGGGGTAACCTCAGATCTTCGCTTCTCTAATGAGAAGTAGATCCCCCAGCCTGAGACATTCTCTGGCCAGGAAACGCTGTACCAGCTGCCCACAGAATTTCTGTGCGGCTTTCAAAGCTCCATTTTCATCCGGAAGTCCTGGAAACAATATTTCTTAATATTCAGTCAGTCACAGTATTCAGTGAAAGATTCTGGTTCAATGAACTAATTTTCCTTTGTGGTATCATTTTGTTCTAGATTGTCCCTTCTTCTTGTATTTCGCCAATCATTAGAATGCATTGTAAGTAAATACAGGTTCTTCTCCCAGTCTCCTCTTTACAGTGGGAAGCTTATTAAGTTGTTTTCCTTGATGCTAATGGAGGAAGCTAAATTGTGCTGCCTTGGACGATAGTGCTAAGATAATGAAATTCACCATGATCAAAATTCAGATTCAATCTTCTTGCTTTGTCAGATGCAAAGACCTGTAAGTCAAGGGCAATTATTGCAAAGACAATGTCTCAGATTTAATGACGGCAGAAAATCCTTCTCACTTTTCTTTCAGCTGCCTTTAAAAAAAAATATTTAGTAAGCAAGTTTCACCTGCTGTCATTCTCTGACTTAACAATGCAGCTGGAGAACAAACCCTGAGAGGTTCTCCTCCAAAAGTCCCATGAATCCATTTAAATTGGACTTGGACAGGAGAACTTCCTGTTGGATTGTGCCCATAGCTTTCAGTTTAAAATTCCCATTTCTTGCTAGTTCCTTTTGCATCTGTTACTGAAGCTGACCATATTTACTTCAAGTTAAAATTGTACCATGTGCAGCTTATGTGAGGTTCTCTATATAACTTGAAATAATCTAATGGCCCTGCTCTGGGTACCATCTTTGTCAGAGCCGGGCAGCATGATCCAATGTGGCTGCCTGCCTGTAACCCTCCAAACTCAGAGGAATATGGGCATCCTATTGAGGGCGGGAGGAGTGCCTCCATTGCCTCCATGCTTCCCTTGCCCTCCAAAACACTTAGACAACTGATTTCGGCTGTCTAAGTGTTTTACAGCAGCTCGCGAGGAGAGGAGCCAGAGGTACCACCAGGATTCCTCGTAGGATGGTGGTGCCTCCCCCCTCCCCACCCACCCCCAGCTCCGACTCCAACGTAAGTATTCTGTCTTCAGATTCACAGCCGGCAGGCAAAGAACCACGCCAGTTGTAAGGGCAGAGGGAGGGTGCTCCGAACTCAGCGTCCAACCTCTGATCTCAGAGTGCTTTTCTGAGGTCAGAGCTGGGACACTGACTTTTCCTATGGCTGTCTAGACAGTGTCTACTCTAGCAGCCATAAGATTGTGCCCTCTAGTCTGATGATGATAAGGAGTGAGGCCTTTTTTTTTGTAGTGGAACCCTCTCTCCCCAAAAACGTTGTTAGGCCAGCTCAGATTGGTGAAGACCTTCCGCCCCCTTTTAATAGTGCTTTGGAGAAGGGCATGGCCTTGTTATTCTATCTTTTAACAAGTTAAGAATAGTAAGTAAGGAAATGCACCTTTTTGTGATTGATCCACCCTCTCTACCATCTTCATCCACCTCAATGTTTCCTCCTGCTTTTTTTAAACTGCTCTGTCCATTTCCCCTTGCTGCCTCTTATTCCTGGAACTTCCTCTAGTACATTGATGGTACTATATGAATCAGTAATGCAAACAAGCAGGACCTGCCTCAAATTGCCACAGTGTGCAGTGCTCCTATTCAGGGTACCAGCCAACTAACCGTGGTCTTTCCCAGGATACTCCATTCACTCCAAACCCCATTTTCTGTTCTCCCCACCACCAACATTCAGCATTTCATGCCCACTGAACAAATTCAGTCTTCTTCATTAGGGTCCCCCACCCTTTGCGGGGGGGGTTAACCTAATTGTGTGTGTGTGTGTGTGTGTGTGTGTGTACTTTTGCAGATTGTATGTCTGCAACTCCACAAGGATCCACACTTGAGGAATGAGTTTGCTGTTAGCATTTAGGCTGAAATCTAATTCCACTTTCCCCACCAGCATCCCCTTGCTGTTGTATATAATGGTAGTGGGGAACTATGGGACCTGGTTTTCAAAACAGTAGCAGGATCAGGATGTATGGATGAGCAGGGACATTTCCAGGGATTCCAAAATATCCCAAAATATTGTGCAATGGTTCCAGCTCACCAACCCCAGGTTTCCTGAAAGGATTTACGGGGAAACCAGAAGACAATTTAATATAGTGGGAAGAGAACAACAAGCAGGATTCATTTAACAAAGAAGGTAGAAAGGGGGAGAAATTCAGTTGAATATGCCATTTGAAGTCTCTACATCCAGCAAAAACGGGGTAGGGGATGGAGCCTGGAAAGGGAGTTATCAATAGATGAGTGTCCATTAGACCTGTCTGTTGTTACACAGTCTTGGGCTGTAACACAACTGTAGGTCTCAGCTTCTCTCACCCCTTGGCTGTGGAGCTATTGCTGGATGAAGGCTGATCTCTATTCCACCCTCTCCTCTGGGTGGTCCTTTCAATTCATTCTTCTCCCCTCACCCCAATTCTCCTCCGCTTTCAAATCATCTGTTCTCCCTGTCTGAATCTGCTCACATCGGCCTTCAAATGTCACCTCAGAATTCTCCGAGCTGTTTACAGATGGAAGGCTCTAAGCTTTTCTGTCACTTATGCTGCATCTGGAATTACAGCATAACATCTACACTCACTGGGCAACAGCACTATCCTCTGTCCACACAGTGGGCATGAGTAGGGTGGCCACTTATGAATGTTAAAATTAGGAAATGCATCTCCAAAAAGAGGACAAAAGAGAGTACTGTCTGATTTGCATAAAATTTGCATATGCTAATTTATACGTATAGTTTCACATTTAGGAATAATTGTTATAATTGAAGTAGAAATACAGTACATCTCATGATAGTGCGGAAGACTGACCAGGTGACCTATGTGCCTTGCTCAGTCTGCTGCCTACGTGCTGCTGATGGGCAATTTCAAGGCCCAGCTCTTCCTTCTGATGGTTCTCTACCTTTACATGGGACTTGGACTGGACTGCCCTTCAAATAGAGGATGGTTTCAAAACAGAGGGCATTCCTCTAGCAGCCTTTCAAACAGAGGACTGTCCTCTGTGAAAGAGGACACCTGGCCACTCTACGAGTCTCATTCCCTTTCCCCCAACCCCTCCCAGTTGCTTCATCATCCCTTCCCAACACAAGATAGCAAAGGAGCTATTCTACAGTGACTTTCCCCGCAGGCTGTGATTGGGGGGGGGGGAGTTTGAATTCTCCACTGGCAGCTTGCTCATGAGATGTTCATTCAGAAGTAAATCTTTACTATGTTCAGTGGAGTTTGCCCCAAAAACTGCAATTCCTCCATTCTTTGCAGTCAGAGAAATATGCAGACACAATTGGGCAAGAGGAACTCTCTAAGTATGGTGCCAAGCAGATTACCAGTAATTAATCAGGTGGAACAAAAACCCAGCAGGAGGAGCCATAAAACAAGGAACGGGAAATAGTGATCACTACTATGGACATTGGTAGAGTTGCACTATTGCCTGTTTCATTCTTTAAAGGGGGGGGGGTTCCACAGGAGCGGGAAACATGGGATAATAGCTGGGAAAACATGTGAGGATTACAGTTGGATGTTGACATCATCTAGAGTCCATTTCCCAATAAAATGTGAGTGAATGAGGCACAGCCATTCCACAACAAATGCTTTATATAGAAGCAGCCCTAGAATCTCAGCCAAAACCCATGACAGCTCCTTGAGGCCAAAAGGAACTTATATATTCCCATATAATGCTTATACAGGGCTAACTCTCTCTATTTTTTCAAAACCCAACTTTTATTTGAAGTCTTTGTCCTAACCCCTTCGTCTAAAGCTCTGTTCAGTAATTTGCCTGAGCACATGAGGGCTTGATGTGGGCAGAGGGACAGGCTGTGCACACTGCCCCCCCCCCCCATGTTTCTGGGCATGCCGGCTCTACCCCCCTCAGTTTAGACTATGCTGTGTTGAATGGGCAAGGTCTGAAAGGGAGTTCTACACGTGTCCACTTGAACGCAAGTAGAAGTCTCCACACGATCATGGACCATTCCTTTTCAGGGTTCCTGATTGCATAGAGAGTTCTATTTGCATTCAAGTGAATGTGAGCAGAACTCCCTTTCAGACCTTGATGATTCGACATGGCAATCTCTGAACTGAGGGAGGCAGGTTCAGTGCACCTGGACATATAGGGGGTAGGGCCCGCGTACATGGTTCCATCCCTCTACCCACTTTAAGCCCACACACGTTCAGGTGAATGCCTGAACAGGGCTTTAATCTCAATGGAAACAAGGCCAAAATATGTGCAAGTGCAACTACATTTATTCTCACTCATTCAGTTATCCTTTGTTACCCTGGCCTCTCTCTTTCTTCCTCCCCCATCCCACTCCTCCTTTACTGTCTTCCCCATGGTCAACATTTGGAATGTAGGCTCCTTGTAGCAGGGATCTGTTACAAAGCACAGAGTATGCTGCTCTGTAAACTGCCCCGCATATTGATGGTGCTATTAGGAAACATATAAGTTTCTGTTTCAGATAAGGTTAAACCAGCTACAACTGTTGTGAGGACAAACACTTTCCACAAATTTAATTATGTTTACTGTGGCTTATGTAAAGCCCACTGTTGTTAATTGGATATTGGAAAGCTGTGCTTTCCTGATTGGCTCTGCAACAATACCTGTATGCAGAGAAGAAAATGTAGCATGCATCAACCGAAAGCTGTTCAATAAATCATAATGAACAGCATACGTATTTCATTCAGTTATAAAAGATGAAATGTGTGCGGATATTACACTCTGCCCAGTCTTTGTATAAATTTTTGTTCAACTTAAATGCAACAATGTGATCAGTTTTTAAGATATCCTTAAGATATTTATTAACGTACAGCTACGTGACACAGAAATCATTCCCTTCTTGTAAACAGATCTTCAGAAGTGTAAGATTTAATGCTGAAAACTTTTAGAAGTATGCAAGCAGAGACAGGAATGTAAAGCAAAGGAGCTTTACTTCTGTGAAATGTTTATTGTATGTATGTATTCTTATTATTATTAACATTTAAATACCACTTTGTTTGCTAAAAAGCTATTAAGGCTATGAAGAACAATTTGAAAGAATAAAACCTTTAACAATAAGAAGAACATTTTAAAAATAAAAACGATTAAGAGAGCAATCCTCTGGTCCCTGGGCAAGCAGAGACCATAGGATGGCTTAGAGAATCCCTTCCAAGGTCAGAGACAGCCCTCTCCAACCTCAGAAGCAGGAGTTGGAGATCCGAACACAGACCCCTCCCCCTCTCAGCCGGTGTGGAGAGAACTGTGATGGAAATTGTAATATGGCCTGCTTAAATCAAAGAGGTAATGTAACCACTAGTTACAGTGGGAGGAAAGGGTTAATTGAACAATCCCCAGCGTGCATGTTTCTAACCCCTCCTCCCTACTTCCTGCCTCTCTGTGGCCAGCTCTCTCTCTCTCTCTCTCTCTCTCCAACATGATGGACACTCCCATATGAATAAACGGACTGTAAGTAAAACTAATAAATGTCTTTATTAGTTTTGAACCTTGTTTGCACAATCCGTTTCTTTTTAAAAGCCTTTTTAGCAGGGTTTAGCAACCCATGTGGTGATAACGAGTTTCAATAACCAGGCTGTGCATAAGGGGGCAAACTCTGCTTTGTCCTAACCCAGGGCTCTCCAGCCTTGGGTCCCCAGATACAGCTACCAGCACACCCAGCCAGCATGGCTAGTGTCAAGGGATTCTGGGAGCTGTAGTCCAGCAACATCTGGGAACCCAAGGTTAGAGAGCCCTTTCCTAACCGGTATAGGACTGACTCCTTTCCATATCCTCCAACAAACTGTGCCGGACCGGTTGCCTCTCCAAGGTTGGAAAAGCAATCTCAGAGGAGGAAGAAAGGGGGCATTCCTGTGGGTGGGGAGGGGAGGAGACCGGAGACACCACGATACGAGATATCCTGAGCCTGCTCCAGCTGACTTTCTTCCCCCTCCAAAGCACCCTCACTAGATGGGCTGAAAAGCCTGTCTAGTGAAAATCAGGAAAGACATCGGACAGGGAGGTGAAGACACTGCCACTCCTCCTGCCCTGCCCGCTTCAGCCCAAGAGGGCATAGGAAACTTGGAAGGCTCTGAGTTCAGGGGCTTCTGAGTGGCAAAACAACCACAGAATTTAAAAGGCTAAATTAAAAAAGGTTCACACCCTTTTTAAAAGCCAAGAGAGGAGCAGGCAATTATAGTTCTTGAGGAAATGTATTCCACGATTTGGGAGCAAAATAGCAGAACGCCCTATCAAGCATGCTCAACAAACAGGCATTTGCGGAAAATGGTGCCCTCGAGAGGGCCTCTTGAGGACAATGTTGCACCATTATATCATGTTACAGTTTTGCTGCTTTGGGGGTTGTTTGCTTTCTGCTCATTGCTAAATCCACATACTATCAAAAGTCTTTCCCATTATTTTAGCATATCAGATATAGGGATCTATCAGCTAAATATGGTCATGTTTTGGGAATAAAATTCTCAGTTCTATTTGAATGCTGATACTGTCTTCTCTCATCTCCCCCCACCCACATGCCTTCCTGGTGTGCCATTTTTCCTTCTTTTGTCCTACAAGCAAATTCAAACATTGCAAAAGAACATGTGGTACAGTCTTGATGTGGGGTTGTGCCACATTAGAATGCACCTGAATGGCTGAATGTTTCAGTGCACTCTTGAGGGTGTTTTTATTTTTTATTTTTTTAAACACATTCTGTTATGCAAAGTTAGCATAATTTCCTTTCCTCATTCCTGATGTGCTAGTTTTCCATGTGCAGGAAGGTTTTGGATGTGAAGATCCATGTGCCATCTGAAATTATGACTGTCCCACATGCTCATTCTCAACATTTGAATTGATTTCTGATAGTCACTGTTGATAATATCTGCAGTTTTAGTTTTCGCATTTACGATGGAGAATCATCTACTTAACCCTCCATTCCATGTGCATACACACTCTGTTTGGTTTTAGGGTATTTCAATGTCATGTTCTCATTTACGTACCTCTCTTATTCTGTTATGCCTTGCTCAGATAGAAAGCTCTCCCATGTATTTATCTACATTGTTTTCAACTTGCACTGCCTGAAGGCAGTCTACTGTACAATGATTTCAGTGAAAGACTGCTTAATTAGACAGTGGCATTTTCCCAGTCCTTTCCCCTCTCCCTCTCCTCTCCCTCCCTCTGAAAAAGTCTTATAAAATGAAAGCAAAGCATTCTTGCTTCTTGTTTCTTTTTATATAGCTTACCTGTAAAAAAAGTTTTAGCTCACCTAATCCAGACCCCCCCACACTGCATCTTAAAGCATACACATACATTTACACATAGATTTGGTAGATATTATTTTGTACTCAGTGATATACCTAAATTAAGGTGCAGTAATATGTAAGAGAAAATGTTTTAGAACAGGTAACCTAATGACATTTGTTTTCAGTATCTTCCTGATTAATTTAAGAAACCTGTGACATTCCATAAACACATTGCTTATGTCCTAGTAAACAGAAGTAATTAACTGAAGATATCAGAAGGCATTAATTTTCGAATAACATTTTCATATCATCATCATCATCATCATCATCATCATCATCATCATCATCATCATCATCATATTTTCTACAAAGAAGAATGAAGCTATCCAAAGATTTTGGGGTTGGGGTTAGTGGCACTGGCAGAAATCTTCTAGTATTCTGCCCCATTGCAATGATCTCATGTTATTCTGCCTGATCCAAAGATCTACAAGTGCATTTTACACCTATTGAATAGATCAGTGATGGAGAACCTTTTTGAGCCCGAGTGCCCAAACTGCAACACAAAACCAACTAATTTATTTCAAAGTGCCAAGCCAACACTGCCATTAAACCTGAATACCGAGGTTTTAGTTTTAGAAAAACAACTCATTGTTGTCCGAACTAATTAACATCTTTTGTCTCAAAAGAAAAACACAACAGAGCTTTCAATGATACAAACAATTTTTTGTTGGGGAAAAAATCAACTCAAAAAATTATTATAGTACTACATTGTACACATAGCCTGAAGGGAATTTATACAAACTTTTTAAATAATTAGGCACATGTATTTTTGGATAAGGGATTCTCAACTTGATTATATGCCAGACTGAAATTGTATGGGGCAAGCTTTACTCCGGGTCCTTTCCCTGCTTCTACAGGTGTCGGATTAGTAAAAGTAAAAGTCAACCTGTACTAGGATGAGCAAGATAAACAAGAAAACTAAACGTTCTTAACACATTTTAAACACTTTATGTCTTGGACTGCAAACACTGCATTAGGTAAAAGTTTGCATTGGGCATGCTTTTGCACAATTAATGTGATTTTTGCTATTGCATGCATGCTGATAATTTGTCAAACCTTGGCTCATGCTCCATTAGTTTGAGAGCAACACGTGCAGCACTCAGGTCAACTGTTAGGGCTTTACATCCAAGCCATGCTCTGTGCATCATTCTTCAAAATCTTTTAAATGTGATAACAATGTAGAAAAGAATTCTGTAACAGGAATTCTAGAATAAAATCATTCTGTTCCACACTGTGAGAAAGAACAAGATCATTCGTGTTTTGCAGAAGGGGACGGTCTTTTCCTGATCTGGTGACCAATGGCTCGAGTGCCCACAGAGAGGTCCCTGCGTGCCAGCTGTGGCACCCATGCCGTAGGTTCGCCATCACTGGAATAGATGCTTGATTATCATCAGTAACTAGGTTTATTTATTTACTTTTAATTGTATGCTTCCTTTTGCCATTTAAGGCATTCAAGCTAGGGATGCTGGAGAATTTCATTTGCTCCACATCTGGAAGTGAAAAAACATGCTTTGCACCTCCCAAAGTAATGTGTGAATTGGAATGCAGTTATCCTTCCAACTTTTCACTTTTCTGAATTTTGTGAAGCAGGGTTCGGCTTTAAAAATGTACTGAAGTACTTATTAAAATGCACATTTTACAGTAAAACGTCATGCAAGTTTTTTTTCAACCCCCCCCCAACACACACACACACACACACACACACAGAGAGAGAGATTGATTAATGAAGAAAAGGAATGGAATGAATGCACATGAAACTGACATGGAATGAAAAAAGACATATGTAGGGATGTAACCGCTCGCCTCGGGGGGCGTAGCAGGTTGAAATCGGCCCCCTCTCACGCCCGCCCAAGACTCGCGGGTCTTACCAGGTCCCAGCCCCGCTCGCCTCTCTGTGATGAGCCGCCCACGCCTGCCACGACGGTCCCGTTGTGTCACTTCTGGCTGTGACAGGACCCTGCGCTGGCACAACAGGACCCCACGCTGCATCTTTTCTGTAGAAACCAGGGCAACAGGGCCACTGTTGAACACCCAGGACTCTTATTGGTAGTAGTGCTGAGGTTCTTTGCAGTATGCCCTTTAGATCAATTCTCCTTCACCTTCCCTTACCACATTCATAGAGATGGGCAAGTTCTCCCTTATTCACCATGGATTTTCTAAAACCATTGGGTGGGTGGGGGGGATTGTATCATTTTCTGAGCCAATTTGAGGCTTGGAAAATGACCCCTTCTTCTCACCAACCCTGCTTATTCCCCAAACACCATCTCTGCTTGTCTGCCATCCAGTAAGACACTCCCCATTCCTTTATTTACCTGATGTACTGCAATGCAGTAAACCAGGGGAAAACTCTGGAATTTGTACTGTGGATGGAGAAGAACACAGGTGGAGATAGATCTCCCTCCATCCCTCTCCCTGCATGCTATCACTATTAACACCACTTCCATCACTCACTAGGTAAGTAAAAGGAAGGGGAGGTCTTTGATGAAGTTGAGGGCTGCTGTGGCCAATGTTTTGGAGATGGGAACAATTGTTGGGGAGGGAAGGCAGGAAGTCTCCTACTCAAATTTTAATCTGAACTGGAGAATACTTTGAGGGCATGTAAAGCTCACCTTTCCTTCAAGGGGCATGTTTACACATTCTGGCTTGGGAGAACCTTGGTGGCATCTCTATTTATTCTGTACCATTTCGTTCACATGAAAGAAAGACTTTCTTTTACCTTTTCTCAGTACTCCTGCCTCTATTTCCCCTCTCCTTTCAGATGGCCATCATCTTCCATCCTAGCAACTTTAACAGGGAAATGGGATATATCAGCCAGTGTAGGAACTCAAGTGGTGGAACATTCTAAAATAAGACATAAGATGTTCATACATATGAGGTCATCAAGAAAACCACGGGAAAATGGTTCAAATACATTTTAATTAAATAATTAAATAATTAAATAATTAAATTAAATTTATTAGTCACCCTGCAGCTGAAGCTCTCAGAGTGACATACACCAGAAGAGCAAAAATGATTTAAAAACCATAAAATTAATGATAAAACACATTAAAAGAACAATCCTTCAAAATCATTTTTCAAAGGATAAATAACTGAGCAGTTAAAACATTGTGAAAGATTGTAAGCAAATTCCATTATTTAATTAAGCTGACACCATAAAAAGTGTTGAGAACCCGTTTCCTACAATCCATTATTTTCCACCACAGAAAGCTTGAAACACTTGAGAACAAGATAGAAACTGCCCATCTATTAAAAAAAAAAAAAAAGATGTGACATGAGAAAGACCGAGAGAGAACAAGAATACCTCTTGATTCACAAATGCTTCACTACAATGAATTCATCTTATGAGTGGATGGCAGTTTCTTCCCAAGAAATAAATAAGCAAAAAGCAAAACAGAATAAAGAGCTGGAATACAATCTAAACACTCGGCTGCCTCAGAGCTTCCAGTTTGACATCTTAGGTTATAAATAATCGAGGGTCCTCGTATTATCCCTGATGTAGAGCACAGGTATTCATAAATACTTAAAAATCTACTGACAACTGGTAAAGTACAAAAGGCAAATTAATATTGTTTTTATCACCTTTGGGAGGAAAGAGATCAAAGATAAGATTTTCCCTTCTGGACTGGCCTGTCAATCTTTTCTCTTCTTTTTTTTTGTCCTCACCGTGATACACTAAAGGTTATACATAGTAAAATAGCAGTCTCTTCCCCCGCCCCCCCAAATTGAGCTTCTCTGTATCCCAGGCAACTGTATTCAGTGATTTCTTAATGATTTATTGATTGACATTGATTTAACACAGATAATCTGACAAAATAAATCACTGTTTATTACAGCTTCATGCTGGGGCACAAGCAGCATGAAGCTGTTTTTTATGTGTAGGCACAAGATTTTACTGTCATTGTCATAAGTCAGATATTTTATCTCCCTTAAAAACCACAACTATTGAAGTTCTGACCCCAACACCTCAACTTAAGTAGACTTAACTGAGCCAAAAGGACATCCCAAATAAATTAGAATTGTTGTTTTACATAAACATAAAGATAATATGATAAATATGAATAGCAATATGGTCTCAATGTAACTCACTCAAGGGAAATCCAAGGGGAGAACAAGCACAAGGTGGGAGAGAAAAAGTAAAGAAATGGACAGCACTCTAGGGGAGGGGAAAAGCAGAAGAGGGAGAGTGCAAAGACCTGGGGGGTGGGCGGGGGTAGGAGAAAGCAGAGAGAAAGAGTGCTGGAGAAGGAGGAGGAAGACATGAGCAGAAAGAGAAAGAGGGCTGCCAGGGGTGGGGAGAGGAGAAAGAAAACTGGTGGGGAGAGAAATTGGGGGTGGACCACCTAGGAATATGTGGGGGGGGCAGAAAGCACCATGCTCAGGCCCCCTAAAGCCTGGCAGCGCCACTGCATGTAGCTTGCCTCACCTTTCCATTCCTTCAGTTTGTGTGCATCTTAAAACCTCTTTTTATCCTTCTTCATCATCAGCAGGCATGAATACAAAGCTACAAAAAGAAACAAACTGGATGTGATTGTAGATATGATTGCATCATCAAGGTTCCTTTTGTGAGGTGTTTTCCTGTTCTGCACATATGATCCTGTACATTGGTAAAACACCACAGAAAAAATAGTGAGGAAACCCTACATGCACTCTACAGATTGTGCATGCAATTTGGTCATATGCACATTGGGCTTTACATTTTTTAGGGATCTATGAGAATTTCATTCCACTTGCACAAATGCGCACTTGTGTTAATGCACACTTGCACTAATGTGCATTAGTGTGAATGCAAATTTGCACAAATCCTCTCCAAAAGTTTTTTAAAAAACTGGTCTGTAAGTCTGCGTGACTTGGAAAAAGCCAGTCCACTGTGGAATCCACAAATTGGATAAATAGAAATCCAAACTCATTTGAGTCGGTTGTGGATTTATCTGATATCCCTACACACGATCCTGCTCTTCCTTCTCTACATAGCATCTCCCCAGCAAAACAAAACAAAAATCATATGAACTGGATCTCAAGCTAACTAGGTTTTGATCCCGAAATCTAAGAAACATTCAATCGAATTTCCAAGTTAACCTGTATTTTAATTCAAAGAGTGTATTAGGTCCAAAAATAACACTGACTGAAGTAGGGATGGGCAAGCCAAGCACTCCCGCTGTGTGAGCCAAGCTGAGCGCCAGCGGCAGCTGAGGCACTCGCCAGACTTCCGGGTCCCCGACTCTACATTGTTTATGTAGAAAAAGGCCAAATTTGTGCAAATTACAGCCAAATTTGTGCAAGTTTAGGCGTAATTTGTGCAAATTTGGCCATTTTCTACATAAACAGCATAGTGCCAGAAACCGGAAGTTGCTTTCCCTGGCTCGACTCGTGAAAACACGAGTCGAGCCGGGGAAAAGGTAGGGTGAGCAGAGCTCGGGGGGGGTCGAGCCCGGCGAGTTTGCCGGAGTTCCACCCCCCCAATCGAGCTCTGTGCACATCCCTAGAAGTATTCAAAGCAAATGGTAGATACATTATGAGGGGAAACAAACACTTTTGATTACACTCAGTAAAGATTGATATTGCTCAGTAAAAACTGATTTTCCTTGTCAGTGATTTTACTTCTGTCCACAGGTAGATCAGCCCAACACAAAAGGAAAAGAATGAAAATCCACGGGTATATAGAATATGGTAAAAGGTGTTTAAAAATCCAATGTGAACACATTTTGAGCTTATAAATGAGCTGATAAGCAATTCTATGAGGAAATCCAAAAATAGATGTTCTAAAGTAAAATGCAACATAATTGTCAAGGTAAATTAGATGTGTTGATCTTAAATTGTAAGTTTTGTGATAAAGTATTTTTTATTGTGGATGATTGGCAGTGAAAGCATCCTTTTTTAGAGTTGCCAAGACCTTATAAGGTTGACCATAGACAGACAGACATTCTAAGTATGTCTGCTCAGTTAGATTTTGAACACACGTTTTCTATACTGAAAAGAAATGCCTTGCAACAATATAGTGAGTGAATCTATTTTCAAACCATTTCTGCCACACTATATAATCTACATCTTCATCCTAAGCAGAAATGTGTTCTTCGTTCCTGTAATTTTTATTTCTCTTCTTTCCTCTCACCCCCATTCGGTTTTGGCCAGATTTCTACTCATTATTTAATTTTCTTGTTTGATTATTTCATGTGCGTCATAAATGAAGCGTGAAAATATATTTTAAAATTTAAGAACATTTTTCTTCATTTCTTTGCTGGTGCAATGTTTTGATTATTTTTGAGTTGTCCTTCTGCAGCCAGCCGCTGTAATGAAAATGAACAGGTCTTTGATGGTTATGATCAGCTAATTAATCAGAATTCCATACGGTTTTTTCGTACAAATACTTAAAGTTTATTAAAATTAATACGTATTGTTATAACAGATGACAGCAGCTACATTCCATTTTAAGGCAGCAGGCTCAGTTCGTAAACACTGAATATGGAGCAGATGTTCGGATAGTAAATCCAAATAAATGCAATTGTTACTGTTTGCATCTTGGAATGAATGCAACCGATCCGCAGAGAAATAAAATCAAATGACGGACCATACACCTGTTTCAATAACTCTTCTTGCTTGTAGATATTTGGACATGCACCAGGAAACCATTATCCAAAAAAAAAAAAAAAAGAAGTGCCAGGTAACTGCTTAGATGGTGGTAAATGAAAATTAAAATAACCCAAGTGCGGAAGAAAGCTTGTGAACACTCAGCTGAAGTGGATGTTAGAACATAGGAAGCTGCCTTACACCAACTCAGGCCAGTATTGTCTAAACTGACTGCCAGTGGATCTGCAGGGTTTCAGACAGATGTCTTCTCCAGCCCTATCTGGGGGTGCCAGGGATTGAACTTGGGACCTTTGGCATTGAACCACTGAACTACAGCCCCTCCCCATTTGTATCTGTATCTGAATCTCCCTCTGCATCATAATTCTCATCCCATTGAAATTGCTGGATGTGTCTTTAGATCAAGGTTGGGGAACTGCTGTTCTGCTGGTCAAATCTGGCCCATGAGGGTTCTCGGCTGGCTTGTAGCTAAGCTCTTGTGCGTGACTATTTGTGCATGACCAGATCTAGATCAGGGTCACCGAGAAGGGTGGAAAGGATGGTGTGCTGGTGAGCACAGGATTCTGGAAGCCTCTGGAACAGGCGTGGACAACTTTGGGGGGTCTAGGGGCCATTTCCTCCCAATCCCCCCCCCAACACAGAGACTGCCCTCCTGCTGCAGCTGACACACTGCTGCAATTTGGCCTGGCAGTGGAAAACACACACACACACACACATTGGTGGTTTGCCACCGAGTGCAAAGTTGCCCTAGCACTTTGTTGATACTTCAGGTGGGGGTGGGGGGCTGTGAAGTTGGGTGAACTTTGCCCATTGCATGAGGTGGGGAAAAAGAAGTATTTCCCACATTATCTGGGCAACATGAGGAAATATCCTACTGTCCCCATGCTGTGCTGCAGCTCAAAGCACAGGACTGGAACAGAGGGAAGCATTCTCATGCTACTGAAGTCACTTGGGCTGCTGGGCAACATTTGTTCTTGCCTTTCTTTTGGCAAGAGCAAGTATTGCCCACTTGCTTTGCCAGTGAGGGATGATCACCTAGCTCAGAGCTGTACTGTGCTGCAGCCTGTCAGCACAGCACAGAAACAGAAAAACTCATCCCACACTGGAGCCAAATACATAATCATCACAGAAGAGATGCAAACAGAAAGTACCAGGGAGAAGGGATTTTACAGTCAACAACCTTTTTATTTCACATCCAATTTTCTTATAGGTGATACTTCAGCCCAACTCTGCTACACATATAACAAGTCTTTGCAGCACTCCAAGAGGGTACTTTGCATGCAGACATTCCTACCAAGCCAGCTATAAAAACAGATCAAAAACAGACCCTTCACTGCTATGTAAGTCCTCTTCTTCTCTCTTCAGTTTCCTCCGACTAGTGCTGAGCAGAGCAATTCTGATCCACTTCCTTGCAGCTTGCGCATGTGAACAAATTAGCAGTAATCCCAGTCAATACATTTCAGGGCCACAGACCACCAATCTTCTGCAGCTAGATGGACTGACTGAAGAGTTTGCCCTTTTCTTTTCATAATATGGAAGCAATCAAAGGACTGCACATGTTCCATGAGCTCCTTGCTTCCCAGTGCAGATAGATTGCAGCCATTCCTCAAAGTATTACTTTGTGTGCTTTATGTTAGGAGCATAGGAAGCTACCTTGCTATCAGTTCAACAGCTAAGTAAAAAATGGCAATTGCAGAAGTCACTTTGTAGTGTACCTCTGCTCTGAGCCAAGAGAAACGTCACCAGAAACCAACCAGGTTTGTATATCGGTGTTTCTTACCCAGGAACCCATAGTGTTTTATTTCAACCTAACTGATTCCACATCATCTAAATCATAGGTTTAGTTTTTAATGATCATGGGATCCAGATCAGGAAGAGAAATGATAGAATGCAGTATCTAAAGTCATACTGGGGCATCTGGAATATAACCATCCATCTTATTCCTGCATATTAAATGTGACACTGAGGTCCCCTTGGCCAGTTGTATTAATGCTGTTGCCAAAATCGTATCCACCATGAATTTGTCTAATAGCCTTCTCAAGCCATCCCAGATCTATGGAATTCACTACATCTTGTGGTAGTGAATTCCATACTTTAACTACCGCTGTGTGAAGAAGCACTTCGTTTTATCTCTCCTGAATCTCCCACCCTTTGGGTTCATTGGATGACCCCAAGTTCTAGTATGAGTAAAGGCCTATTGTGGAACTGAGGACCATAGGAAGAATGGTGTGAACTTCCTGAAGGGAATCTGTACTCCAGTGCTGTGCTGAAAAATTATCATATATATGAGCCAGTGTGACATAGTGATTAGAGTGCTGGACTGGGACTTGGGAGATTCGGGTTCTAGTCCCCACTCGCTTGCTGGGTGACTTTGGGCCAGTCACTGACTCTCGCCAAACCTACCTCACAGGGTTGTTGTGAGAATAACATGGACAGGAGGAGGATTATGTAAGGTGCCTTGAGTTCCTTGCAGGAAAAATATCTATATATCTCTATATAGCGCCATTCTCATTCACTTTGATAGAAAAGAAATTGCTTTCTAAAAGAAATTCCAAGGAGAAGAACATTAATGAGAAATTATCATAGGTTGGGTTCGGGTTTCTTGTGTTTACCTTCCTTAGGAGGTGACTGAGGAGTGTGTGCAAGTGTCCATCTCTCTGGCAGCCTGTAGCTTCCCACACTTCAACTAAAGCCCAAAGGAAGACAGCATGAGGTAATCCTTCTCATACAGCTTTTTCAGCTCAGGAAGCACAGGCAGCCTGGGAGGCTGCAGACCAATGAAGAGATGTGTAATAGAAAGAAAACACACATAGGGGTGGGCGATCTGCCCACCACCTGACTCACTTGGCACTTGGTGAGCACTGCTGCTGTGCTTGCCGAGCCGGGCCGAAAATGAGCACCACCCGAGGTGCTTGCTGGACTTCTGGGTTCCCAGCACTACATTTTTTACATAGAAAATGGTGAAAGATACATTAAAAGCGGCTGTGATTTGCCTAACATGTGCAAATCGTGGCTGTTTTTAAGGTATTTTATGCCATTTTCTACATTTAAAAATGTAGTGCCGGGAACACAGAAGTCACTTTCCTGGCTTGGCTTGCAAGAATGTGAGTCAAGCCAGGGAAGCAGGTAGGCTGAGCAGAGTTTGGGGGGTCGAGCCCGGCGAGTTCGCCGGATTTCCACCCCCCAATCGAGTTCCGCACACATCCCCACACACAGACAGCACTCTCAGCTGTCTCACAGTGATTAAGTAAGTTCAAAAACACCACAAAAATAAATTAAAGAACCTCCTGAGAATGAGGCAGAACACAATGGAAGCCTCTTTCATGGAGAAGAAAACTTTCAATTGAAGGACAGATTTTGACTCAACACTCACTCCACCTCTTCCCTTGAGCTAGACACAACACTGTCCTCTTCACACCTGCATAGTGGAGGATGCAAAATGGAGGCCAGCCTACCAACACAATTGATGCTATTGCCAATTGCAGTGGCAGCACACACACACACACACACACAACCAAATACCATTAGGAATAAAGAAAGACAACTTTCTCTATTGACAACTCTTGTCAATGATGAGCCCGATCTGTGAGAAACTAATGGAAAATTTATCAACACCCTGGAGACATTAGGGGAAATTGTTCTCCCAATTTCTCTGCCCACAAGTAGGGTGGAGCATTTCAAGAGGCCATTTGTGCACAGCTCTACTCAAAACTACCCCCACATATGATATATTCTGATACTATTCAGAAGAGGGCAGTACTGTAGTACTGAATGTATTTTATAACTTATGCTTTACAATTTCACTTTTTCCAACTGCATGTTTCTCTCTCTCTTTCTCTTCCTTCCAGAGACAAATAACAGAACAATAGCAGCCGTAGCATAAATGTTACATCAGAGACAATTTATGCCAAAAATGAAAGGTAAATGCATGCCACAAAATATTAGCAGTGATAAAGAGACAAATGGCAAAGAGACTTACTAGAACAAAAGCCATGAATGTCCCTCTATCTGTCATGTAAATTAAAGGTTCTCTTTAAAATAGGAACACCTCTTTGACAAGATGCAAAGGCAGTCGAACACGCTAGCTCCCATTTGGGCTTTGATAAATCAATCTCCGCATAAGATCAGACTGCAAAACAAAGCATAACCCACAGTGCAGCCTTCTTCACCTTTGGTATTTTGCTCAATGCCAAACCAAAATTAATACAATCCTGTGCTGTCATCATGGTTGTAATACAAAGCTCATACAAATTGTAGTGGAGAAATCTGGAAGACCATTGTGATCTCAAGGAGACAGTGGTGTATGGCCATTGTTGTACCTCTGTCTGGGTCTCTGTTGTATGAACAGACCTGCTCTTTGTGTCTTTAGTAGGCCTGAATTCACTACTGTTTATGCTGAATCTTGATATTTAGCATGTAATACCAGTGAGCTCATAATGTTGAGAGTTTGTTGTTGTGAGAAGATTCCCAATTAAAGTCTGTCCTTGGACAGGCTTAAACTTGGCAAGGATGTTGGCTGACGATTAGAAGCACTTCAGTTGTCTGTGGGCCGGACTCCCATGGCACCTAATCGGAAGGAACTTGGTTATCAGCTGGCCAGATTTCAATGACTTAGGTAAGTGGAGGTTCATCAATGGATGGGTCAAAATGACCTGGAAACTGAGTGGCTCCAGATGGTTTCATGGTCAACTTGAAAGGACTGTTAATGGTTGGATAGTCTGAGAATCCGGTATGGAGGTGTCTATCGGGACAAAGCACATTAATCTTGCCCAGTTTAATGAGACCAGGTGTGATTACTGCAAACAGAGAAAACCTATATAAGATTAGGGAATCCTTAGGAGGGCAGAACCTCAACACAGACCTTGCTGTGCAGAAGGTGCTGTGTGCTGGGGCCAAAGAGCCCGTCCGTTGTCGTTTCTTTGAGGGGTTCCCGACAAAAGAAGGGACGTAAGCATTGTGCTCTGCATCTATCTCGCTTCTGTAATCTCTTTTCTGTGGTTTGCTAATAACACAAACAGCGGTGTTCATGTACCGGGGGGGGGGATCGCCTCTCCACCACCGCGAGCCCCCTCGCCTCGTTCTTCTGAGTGGCGCGGAGCATCCTCTGCGCTGCTCAAGCTGCCGCCGACTGGCGCACTGGTCCCGTCGCGCTGGACCCCCACGCTATGTTTTTGGCGAGGGAAACCAGGGCAACAGGGCTGTTTAAGGTAGGCCCTTAAAGGTAGGCCCGTGTGAGCTGCTTTCGGGCCGCTACACCCACGCGAGGCAAACGGTTACATCCCTACACAAATCTTCTTTAGTAACAGCATCCTATGGATTCTTGGATCCTAAGATGTTCCTCCATTTATGTAAGGGAGAAGCAATTTCCAACTCCACCTTCAGCATCCTGAAACTATATCCCAGAACATTTCCAAGCCCCCGCCACCCCAAAATAGATTTTGAGGGTTGCGTGGGTTGCAGAAGGAAGGGGAAGCTGGAAAACCTAATTCCAGGAGTCTGTTCTGTTCATGGAAGGAAAGTTAGGATCTTAGCCTACTATTGTGAGGTGTTTGAATGGCAGCAGTGGAATAGATAATTAGGGTATGACAGAAAGGAGTTCAAAGCACTAAATATAGATTAATTGTCCTGAATGTAACTTAGTTTCCAGGGAAAGCTGGTGACTCCTATGTCAGTGGGGCTCCTTATCCATTGCTGCTTTTAGTTTGGAGCTGTATAGGAGCTATCCATGGTGCTGAACCTATTTTGGGGTTGGAGTTCAGCACCATGGATAGTGCCTATAAAGCGCAACAAAAAGATGCAATGGATAAGGAGCCCCACTGAAATAGGAGTCACCAGCCTCCGCTGGTTTCAGCCCAACCCAATAGGTAACCTAGCTGTCTGACTGCGATAACAGATTACCAGGAACAACAGACCCATTTTTAAAAAAAAAACAGCCAAGGGGAAAATCAAAATTTCCACATGCACAATTTTCCCAATTTGCATTGCCCTTTCTCTGCTCTGTACAAGGGATTTGAAACATTTGCTCTGTTCAATTTTATATGGAGCACAAGAAAGTGGGTGCAACTGGGAAAACCCCTGAGGACGAGAAACTCAATTGCTTCCTACCTTGGCTTTCCACATGTGAAGCCAGCGTTCCATGAGAAAGCCCATAGGCATGAAGACTGATTTGTAGGAACTCCTTTGTTAAAGGGAGATCATACATTTTTGAGGGGGGGAATCATGCTTGTCAGGCATCAGGCATACAGAAGTATCTGTGTCACAGCTTATATAAAGCTTCTGATGACATGGAAGAACCACTTGAAGAGGATCAAGGTAACCATGTGACTCAGCCTCTCAACCAGGTTTTTATTTATTTATTTAAAATATTTCTCTCATGCTCTTCAGCTAAAAAAAAGCTCCCAGTTTTGCATGCATAAGATCAACAGAAACACTAAGGAACAAGACAATCTGTGCCCACATGCTTACAATCTGAAAGGCATGGCACAAAAGGGAAAGTAATGGTGAGGGAGAAGGAAAACAAGCAATCTCAGGCACCAATTCCTAAAGTTACAAATTTCCTATAATTACTAGCTTCAATGGTATGGAGACAATTCAGGGAGAGGAGGAGCCAAATGGAGCTTGCCTGTCATCTGAGCCAATGCAGTGGACCCTGCATCCTATGTCTTACCCTGTTGTAGGCAAGTGGAGTGGAAGCTAAAACGTGACCATTAAGGGAGGGGAGGAACCAAATGTAGCTGGTTTCTCAGAAGAGCCAATGGAATGGGTGAGTAAAGTGAGTTTGATCCAAAACTATCTGTATAAGTAAATAAATATCATGTACATTAGAATATAAATATGTTTCAGTGCTTTAGAAAAATAAATATGTGGCAGTCTTTTTTAAGACAAGTTGTACAGACTAATGTACAAATAGATGTACAGTACAATCGACTCAAATGTAAGCCCCATTGGGTTCAATGGGATTTATTTCCAGGGGAGTGAATATGGGATTGCAGCCTAACTTGATTACTTCTTCCTCTTCATGGAGTTTGCTTTTATTCACCCTCCCCCTATTTATTCAGTTATTATTTACATTTTTGACTGATTTTCTCCTGCTCTGATGAGGCAGTGTTGTTGGGGGTTTTTTTGTTTTGTTTTTTTGCTCTCTAACACCTTTGCCGGCTCTGTAAGTACAAGTTGTAAATCAAAGTCGCTTTGCTCTCTTTAAAATGCATTACTAATGCATACAGGTGCAGTGTGTGTGTGGGGGAACCTACAGGATATCATCATTTTGACATCTAATTTTCTGTCCTCTGTGTAAAACTGAATGGAAGATGTCTCAATCTGCCTTGAAAGGTTATCATGTGACAATGTAATTCCATTACCATCACTGGATCCCTTTACTCGATGTCACCAGATGAATCAGCAAATTAAGTTAAGCCAAAGGATTCTCAGTGCTGTACACAAACTTTGAGTCTTTAAGATGTGGCTTCTCTGGGGGCTAGGGAACCTTACAGGTTAACGAAGGGGTGGGGAAGTCACCCTCTGCGAACTCCCTTCTGGACTGGTGGTGTGGCATTGGATACAACCTATACATTTCAGAGGAGCACTACTAGAGTCATTATAATTATAATATTGACTGACCTTTGCAGTGCTAGGTATGCTAAAGAAAGTTAATAATCTTACTGAGGAGTATTACATAGTGATACTCTTACTATGAGTAGATTAAAATCTACTCATGAAACAAACCCTAGTATTATCTGGAGATCAAGCTGGTATTTTATTGCTGCTTGATTTTCTGATATACAATACTTTGAGTATCTGTTATATAGTCAACTTTTTAAAAAACAAACAAACAACTATCTGATATAAATATATAATTAGGCTAATTATCATAATCAACAACAATGGGTGACCGGCCAGATGGGCAATTTAAAAATATAATAAATAAATAAATAGCAATAACAAGAAAACAGCTCAACTACAGATTTGTTCTACTCCTGGATTATCGTGCTTGGCCTTATTCTGTCATTTTTATTATCAATTAATTAATGATACATCATTGCAACAATTGTATCTTGATAAATATATTACACTAAACAAGTTTCCTTTAATCAACAGATGATACACAGCTATCAATGCCCCGGTAACAAAGAGAGATTAATCGGCTAACGAAACTTACTTTGAAACTGTGGGGCTAGTAAAAGCAATGCATAGTTAATGTGGAGATGAAAGGATGGTGAGCAACGCTGACAATTCACTCTCCTGACCTTCCTTTAAGAAAACATCAGAGCTTTACTTTTTGACAGTGTCCTTGGGATTATTGGGAATTTATTGCTGAAGCTTTAAGAGTGTCTTTAGCAGTGCACATTTCTTGAGTTCAAACTAACAGCCTAGTAGCAGCAACAAAATGTACCAGCCACAACTATAAACTTCCAGTACATATTATAAGAAATTATACCATTTGTTGAGTGCCTTTTAAAAAACAACAGGCAATAACAACATCTTTCCCCCCCCCTATCAAATATTTTGCTATTGGAGAGCTCTATCCAAACTGTATCCCAAACTGTACCTACACGTAAGTAATCCTATTGAATAGGATGGGTGGGTGGTAGAGAGGATGGTGGCATTTAGGTTAGGAGAACCTTATTTTTAAAAGCCTTACCATTTTAGATCAGGCCTGTACAATTTTTAGCCCATGGGCAGGATCCAAAAGTGTCCATCCACTAGGATCACTATTTATCCTGCCCTAGTGGAAACCAACACTTGTGCAACATCAATGGCACTTGCTAGTGCAACAGATTTCCCAGGAAACCCACCTTGCTATTGATGTTGCACAGGTGTTGGCTTCTGCTTGTGCAATGTAAATAATAACACTAATAGCCAGACACCATTGGATCATTCCCTAACAACCTAACACAATCCACTAGCCATATATTGTAGCTTGCCAGGCGCTTCAGAATTCCCTTCCAGTGTTTCTGTGGGGTTAGGATGGTGCCCAGTGCTGCCCAAGTGCCAGCAAGACCCACTGATTGCACAATGGGGTTTTAGCGCTTGGAACAGGAGGTGGAAAGGAAACACTCATTTCCAGAATGGAGCAAGTCACCAGAACTCGCATAATGGAGCTCCGCCGATGTGTCCTGACCCAGAAACAAGTGTTTCCACTTGTTTTGGGGCTTGCTTTATGAATTACTAAATCCCCATTGTGCAAGCGGTGGGTCCCACTTGTGCAATGGAAATGATAGGAGTGCAGCAACCCTCTTGGATACTACCCTTCGAAAGGGAGGGGGGAATAGGATTATTAGGGTGGCCGGATGACCGGCCAGATGGGCGATTAATAAATATAAGAAATAAATAGGCATTTTAAATCTTGTTCATTTCAGTGGGAGTGTTAGGTTGAAATCTTATGCGCACCTATCTGAAAGTAGGCCACAGCAAATACAGTCAGATTTGCTTCTGGCTAAAATAGGGTTGTGCTGCATATCACGGGCATTATCCAATGGGGTGAAACTGCTAATGTAAATTACATTGCGCTAGTGTAAACTACTCTAGTGCAAGACAATTAGCATTAGCTATTTCCTGGGGAAATCAGCATGCCAGGTAACACTACTGGTGTTGCACTAGAGTAGTTTATGCTAGTGCAACATAATTCATGTTAGCGGTTGTGCCCCATTGGATGCCCTCCATTATGCCTAAATATCTGATGCTGAAAAAAGGCTTCCACCACTCAACATTATTCTTGCACTAATGGGTGGCGCTGCTGCTCACAGAAGGTACCTTGGCCAGATCTTCATGAGTCCTCCTCTTACCCCTCAGTCCCCACAGCTCCTCCATTCAGGAGGATGCACTCATCCTCCGCTCATCCTCATCACGCCTGTGGCTCATGCTGGCTCAGCTTGTGGAAAGCTAAGCAGGGTCAGGCCTGGTTATTACTTGGATGGGAGACCCTTCCTCTAGTTTCCTACATTGAGCAGGAGGCTGGACTCGATGGCCTTGTAGGCCCCTTCCAAATCTATGAATCTATGAATCTGTGTGGCATGGGGGGCATGGGGGGGGGGCTCTGGGAGCTGTCAGGGGAAGACATGGGGAAATCTGTTATTCCAATTCCCTTCCACCAGTGCAATGTTGGATGGAACCCAATCTGATTTAAAGGTGATTAACTTTGCCTGGACTGTGCTCTATAGATTCAATAAAGGATCAGAAAAGAATGATCTGTTCGTAACAGGAATTTAGCTTGCAGTATAAAATTAATTAAATATACCGGAATACTTGGAAGATATATGAGCTGTTGTAATAATAGCCATGGTGATAACTATATAGCTCATATTTTAACGGTTCAGGGCTTTTCTTTTCTTTTTCCTTTTTCTTTTTTTAAATGAATAATACCATTCTTGAAAAGTAGAATGGGAATGATTTATATAATAATGTTAGATTCACTGTTAATGAAACTAATGAGGTATAACATGGTCACAGGATTTCTTCCTCAAGATAGATAATTTGTCTTAGGAAATGTTGAAGCATATAAGTGAGAAATGTTTAGAGGTAATTGTTAATTTGTTTAATTTTGTTTGAAATAAATGCTGAAAGCCTGCCTTGTGAAGGAATGCAGCTGAGAATATATGTCTGTTGTCATTACTTTGGTCCTTCCACTGCATTTTTATCTCTTGGGCTAATTAACTAGAGATAGCCATAAGATTCATTGGGAACATTTTTCCCCCTTAGCAGCTGTAGCCCTTTTTCTGATCATAAATTGTCAGTGAATTAACTTTGATATCTGCAATTGCTTTGTTGTTCAATGTGCCTCAATATATAAGTAAAATTTATGTCTAAGTAGATTATCCTATCTCTAAATTATCTCTTGGAAAATTATTCTATCCTATTCTAAGCAAATCACCCCTCTTATTGGAAAATTAAGTAAGGGCACAAATCCCACACTTGTCCTTTAAACTGATTTTCATTGTGGCTGGAGCTACAAGAAACACAGCAATGCTGCTAAAATTGGCATCTCTCATTTGATTTCTCTTCCCATATCTGGTCTCTTTTAGGAACATCCCCCCCCTCCCCAGTGTCATCACGCTGCATTCCCCTGCCTCTGCTCCACATCGTTGGCTGCCACTGGCAGAGGCAGAGAAACACAAGCTGAAGCTGTAATGACACAGGATATAGGTTTTCCTTCATGGAGGATAGAGGGAGAACTTGACATGGGCATGCAGTTTTGGTGATATCCCCATGACATGGTTAACATGTGGTTCTAGCTTTACCATTCCATGCAATACCATTTCACCCAGTGAATGAGCATGTATTTCATATATATGTAGAGTCTGATGGAAATTGTAGTATTGCCTGCTTAAATCAACGAGGTAATGTAACCACTAGTTAGAGTGGGAGGAAAGGGTTAATTGAACAATCCCCAGCGTGCATGTTTCTAACCCCTCCTCCCTACTTCCAGCCTCTCTGTGGCCGGCTTTCTCTCTCTCTCTTTCTACCTCTCCAACATGATGGACACACCCATATGAATAAACGGACTGTAAGTAAAACTAATAAATGCCTTTATTACTTAGATCCTCTCATTGTCTGTATTGGAGATGTTAACTCTCTCCAAAAACTGACATTTTTGTTAACAGGATCTGATTATTATGTGTCCTATTTACGGCCAAGTACATTAAATTAGCCTGGACAAGGAGAGAGATTATGATGTCTGCCAAGAAAAGATAATGTTGGGTTTATATTATTGATTTAATTGTATTAATTATATTGCGTAAAAGTTTTACTGATTTGTTTTATGGTGTTTGCTAAAGCCTGTTTGGCTAAGCAAAATAAAGTTGTTGATTGATTGATTGATTGATTATTAGTTTTAAACCTTGTTTGGACAATCCATTTCTTTTAAAAGCCTTTTTAGCAGGGTTTAGCAACCCATGTGGTGATAACCAGTTTCAATAACCAAGCTGTGCATAAAGGGGCAAACCCTGCTTCAGCCTAACCAGTATAGGACTGACTCCTTTCCACATCCTCCAACAGAGTTGATACACCTTCCTTCAAGTTAGTGTTGCCGTTGCAAGATTATTACATCTTGTGAGTGCTCTGGGTACGTCTACACTGCAAACTGAAATTAATTTATCTGCAAGGATATTTTGGGATGGCCTCAAGGGATTGTAGCTGTGTGACAGGTGTTTGGGAGGGATCCTGTGAAGGAATTAAACTTGCAGCCATCTTGTGTTTAGTTTTTGTATTGTAAAATGTTTGCACAGGAAGGGCAAGTGTTCAGCACAAGAGTATAATATTTGAAAGGAAACAAGCTCATAGGTGGGTCAAAGGTTCAACTCAGGAACCTGTCAATTAGGAGGAAATAGAAACCTAAGCAGTATTCCCTTTCATTGTCCAGAAGGTTGGGAGGAGGATTAAAAATACTGTATATAAATAAAGCTGGAAAATAGCGATGGAAGACAGAAAAGAGATCTGGAAAGGAGAAGAAAAGAAGAGTGAATCTGACAGAGCCAGAACTGATGTTTAGAACACTGTTGCAAAAAGAAGTCAGGATAGTGGCATGTAATGGGATCCAGACTGGAGAAGCTGATCTGAGAGAGCCGGAAGCTTCCTTATCAATAAGTATTGGCTGGGTTAGGCAAACAGTCTATAAAAAGTTTAGCTGGATGCATCTACCTCTGTTAATCGTATTTATGTTTATGGCTAATTGTTCAAACTGCTCTAACATTAGGGGGGGTTCTTCTAAAAAATAGCTTCTGAATAACCAGTGCTTTTTTTCTGGAGAAAAAGGTACCGGAAATCTCCAGGGCCTGATGAACTGCATCCTAGAGTAGTAAAGGAACTGGCAGAAGAACTCTCAGAACCACTGTCTATTATCTTTGAGAAATCGTGGAGGATGGGTGAAGTGCCAGATGACTGGAGGAGGGCAAATGTTGCTCCTATCTTCAAAAAGGGCAAGAAGGAGGAACCAGGGAACTACAGACCAGTCAGTCTGACATCAATCCCTGGGAAAAATCTGGAGCAGGTTATAAAGAAGTCAATCTGCAAGCACCTTGAAAACAATGCAGTGATTACTAGGAGCCAACATGGATTTGTCAAGAACAAATCCTGTCAGACCAATCTAGCGGCGTAAATAAGGCTGGGCGCGCTGCCCGAGCCTTATTTCGCCCCACTCCCCCTCCCTGTCTTGTTTTTTCGAGCGGCGCACAGTGCTGCTCGAACAATTTCCTACCGTCTCGGAGGCGTTTGAGAGGCCCAGTCGCGTCCCTTCCGGGACCGAAAATGACGCGACGGTGCCTTTGCGCAGGCGCAGATCGGTCCAGTCGCGTAATTTCCGGTCCCGGAAGTGACGCGACCGGGCCTCTTGAACCCAGCAGCCAGTTCTCCGCTGGATTGGGTGGCTGGGGCGGCTGTCCGCGGAACGCGCGAGCCGCCCCGAAGAGAAGGTAAGGCCTCGCCGGGGCGTGAGCAGGGCCATGCTCGGCCTCGTTCTGCCCCGGTGAGGCTCGTTTTACAAGTCTACCTGCAATCTGGGGTGATCGAGAACAGATCCTGGCCCTCCTCTGTGTGACAACGTTTCAAATACTTGAAGAGTGCTATCATATCTCCCCTCAGTCTTCTCTTATGAAGGCTAAACATGCCCAGTTCTTTCAGTCTCTCCTCATAGAGCTTTGTTTCCAGTCCCCTGATCATCTTTGTTGCCCTCCTCTGAACCCGTTCCAGTTTGTCTACATCCTTCTTAAAATGTGGTGCCCAGAACTGGACACAGTACTCAAGACTGACTTTGGTTCCTGCATTGAACAGGGGGTTGGACTTGATGGCCTTATAGGGTTAATTGAACAATCCTTCCAACTCTACTATTCTATGATTCTATTATAATGATTTACCTCAAGTATCAGGCAGGGATGGGGACTCGGTCTCTAGGACTCGACTCATGAGTCGGACTGAGTCCTCCCTCTGACTCGAGTCCCACTCAAGTCCCAATATTTTTAATGGGACTCGAGACTTGACTCAGGACTCGAGACCAAGGACTCTTCAACATCCCTGGGCAGTGCCAGAAGGAGTGGAGAGAAGTGCGATCGCCGGCAAAGATTTTATTTTTTAAAATCATTTTCCTAAAATGCAACCTTTCAGGCATTTTGGGTTTGGCTGCCTCTGCCTGCCTATTTGGGGTTCCCTGCCTCCTCTGCCTGCCTGGTTATTTTGGGTTTGTCTGCCTGGTCTGTTCTTGTCAAAATCAGTGGCAGAATTTTGAAATAAAAAGGTACACTTGTGCCTAGAAATTATTTAAGCCACACATCTGAAGTATCTTTATTTTGTTGGGAAAAAACCCCATTGATTTTAATAGGGACTCATGGAGTCAGCTTTGGGAGGGACTCGGGACTCGTGAGTCACCATTTTGGACCAAGGACTCGGACTCAGACTCAAGACTCGGGTCCAAAGACTCGTGACTCGACTCGTGACTCGAGACCAAGGACTCTTCAACATCCCTGGTATCAGGTCAGGGATTTACCAAAAGAAAAGAATCGTAATCTTTCTTTTTGGCCCTAGTGTTAAAAATGTGTGCACAAGAAGTGCTGTGTGGGAGCACAGGAAAGGGAGGGGAATGATCACTTCACGTAAGCCCTGTGAAAATTTAAATGCTAGCTGGTCCAATGAACTATTTCACCTCCCTTGTTTCAGTTGTTTATCTGATCCATCAGTACCTTAAGCATAATTTCTAGGGATGTACTTCGGGCCCTACCTGGGCCCGAAGTTCTCTGTGGCTCGGCCCTCTGCGGCGGCAGCGGCCCAATCCCACTCTTCAGAGCGGCGCGGAGCATTCTCCGTGCCGCTCGAGCCACCGCCGCAGGACCCCCCAACCCCCGCGCCGCCGCCAGAGGACCCTCCTGCCCCCCTGGCCGCCGCTGCCGTGGCAGGCCCCCACCACCACCGCCATCCTACCTGCCGGTTCCCTGCGTGCTGCTGCCTCCGCTACCGCCGCAGCCTCCGCCTGAGTCCGACGCCACCGGAGCTGCTCCATCGCGACCAGCCTGGACCCCGCCCGCGCTCAGTTTTGGTAGGGGGAACCAGGGCAACAAGGCTTAAACAGCCCTGTTGCCCTGGTTTCCCCCGCCAAAAACAGAGCGTGGGCGGGGTCCAGGCTGGACGCGACGGAGCAGGGTCCCATCGTGTCACTTCTGCCGCACCGGAAGTGACGCGACGGGACCAGCGGACAGCAAGACAGGCTCTCCGCTCTGTGGAGAGCCTGCAGGTAAAGCCCGCGCGGGTGGCTAAGCGTCCGCGCGGACATGTGCAGGCCCAGTTCGGGCCTTGCTCCTGTCCGACGGGCTGCTCGGCCACATCCCTACGTTGGAAATTGTAATATTGCCTGCTTAAATCAACGAGGTAATGTAATCACTAGTTAGAGTGGGAGGAAAGGGTTAATTGAACAATCCCCAGGGTGCTTGTTTTCTAATTCCTCCTCCCTACTTCCAGCCTCTCTGTGGCCAGCTCTCTCTCTCTCTCTCTCTCTCTCTCTCTCTCTCTCTCCCCAACATGATGGACTCAAGGTCTGAGGTGGCTTCCAGCCAGTGATCTCTAATGAAGCAGACTCTTAACACCAAAGACTCTGACCTGCCTATATGCATCCTGCATATATGAATAAATGACTGTAAGTAAAACTAATAAATGACTTTATTAGTTTTAAACCTTGTATGGACAATCCGTTCCTTTTAAGAGCCTTTCAGCAGGGTTTAGCAACCCACATGGTGATAACCAATTTCAATAATCAGGCTGCGCATGAGGGGGAAAACTCTGCTGTGTGTTAACCAATATAGGACCGACTCCTTTCCATATCCTCCAACATATACTACAGAGTTGTAGATGATCTAGCACTTAAATCACAGTACTCCTTACAATGGCCCAAACAATAATCCCTTCAATAAATAAGAAAACAAGCCAGATAAGCTCTGCTTTGCTTAGTAAAATTGATCTGAATAGTTTGCTTGACATATGGTTTGACTTGACTTAGGGTGCAATCCTATGTCCCTCCGACCTTGTCTGGGGTGCCATAGGATTGGACATAGAAGGCCCTGTGACCTTGGAAATTCCTTCTGAGGTTGCAGCGATGCAGAGTGCCTGGCACCCCCTCCTCACAGCTGGTGTGGTTCTTTCCAGATCAGCAGGGAACCGAACATGGAAGACTGTGTTTGGTTCCCCCTTGGGGGGGCATCCCAGGGGGCGAGGAGAGGAGGAGCGAGGCATTGTCTCAGCCTCTCCTTCTCATGAGTAGAGGAAAAACATCTAGATGGCTGAAATCAGCTGTCTAGATTTTTTTTTTTTTTTTTTAGTGCAAGGGAGTCCTCAATTGCATGCCTGTGATCCTCCAAGTTCAGAGGGTTACAGACAGCCTCATAAGATCCTGCTGCCCTTGTTCTTTGTAAACTGTCTTAAGCACTGAAAGAGGGAATGAATATCTAAAATAAATTTAAATTTAAATAATCAACTACATGCATGAGGGTTGCCGGGCTTTATCCTCACAACAACCTGTTACATGAAGAGATAGCAACCAGACCAAGGTCACTGCATGAGCTTCATGGCTGAATGGAGATCTGGACCCTGGTCAAAGTCCAGCATTCAACCACTACACCATACAGGCTCTGATCATGTGTGTGCTTCAAACCAAAAAATGCTGATGTGACAAATCTGTGAATATCAGGTACTTGTCAAAGAGCTGGGACTGAGGCTCACATTCTGGTGGACCCACAGTATATTCGGAATCAAATCCAGGTTTCCACTTTGTTATATGTGAACTGTTTCTAGCTGGTTCAGTAAACAGTACAATGGTATATTCTTTGTATCTCACTGGGCATAATAGCTCCATCGTCAATTAGTCAAGAACAAAAGGTGGGGGGAATTCACACATGCACAACACACACACACAAGATCAACAACAAAAAAGCCAACTCTGGGGACAAACAAGAAACAGTAATGACAGATCTGTAGCAAGTAACTACTTGAATTAGAAGTCATCTCCATCAAAAAATGCTTGCTAATTGCAATTAGCAGCAAAGAATGATCTCAACAGATGCCATATAACAAATTTCAACACATTCCAATTATTTGGTTGCTCATTACACCTGAAAGCATATTAGATAGCTTGTTTCAGAAATGTGTAAAGCTGTTATGAGAAAATTCATCACCACATTTGGCTTTTCTGGGACAGACATCAAGACTCTGAAGCTGACTCTGCAATTATGGTGAATACTTTCTAGCTAATTATATGTAATTTTTCACTACTGAAATATAATTAGTAAATCATCACCACCAGGTGCTGGATTACTTAACTAACTGGAGAAGGACAGCCTTCCAAGTTAGAACATGTAGAGTGATAGCTGGTATTAGAAGGAACCAATGCATATCTTGGTTTTTTGTTTTTTTTTAGATGATTAGAACTTATTCAGAATTTGTTATCAGTGTTATTGGCCACTGTTTCCTCCCAGTCTACCACCATTACATTAGGCTCATTAACACTATCAACAGTTAATATAAGCAATATTTCTCAGGGCTGTTATTCCAGGGCTGTTATCCTGAGAAATATTGCTTACATTAACAAGGAATTCCATACTGTCCACCAGCCATATTCTTTTGGTAGGTGTTCCCAGACTTTATGTACAAGACATCTAAGATTTCCATTGACTTTATTTGGACACCAAAAGGAGGAACGAAAACAAGCAGCCTACCGCCATCTGCTAGGTACACACACAGGTCACACTCTGCAGTCCCAAAGAAACTGGAATCTGTTTCTTAAAGATACAAAAAAGCTATTGTACCATCATATACACCACAAGTATTCATAGGCTATGTCTCTCTGTGAAACCATTAATTTCACCTACTGAAGATAGCCATCCTGCTGTTGTTTAGACAGTTAGTGAAAGCCAGGATAAAGTTGCCAACTACTGATTCCAAAAATTCTGGTATCTGGGCAGTTACAGAGGGTGTAGCCAGGAATAGGTCAGCAGGTCGATCATGGTGGATTCCAGTGCAACAAGAGCTGATAAGAAAAGCTTAGTGTTTTCTCCTGTGACTGGTCTTGGCCATTTCTTGTGTTCTAATGTGTGATGATGGAAATGCACACAGAGAGATGGGTGTTCCCGCAGCTGCCACTGCCTACTTGTATTGGCTCAACAGAGCCCACAGGAGGCAATTATGGGAGCACACACATGCAGACTACATTGTACTCCTGCCCCCAGAATGAAGACATGAGATGGAATGCAGGATAAATGGGCAACAATTTTATTAAGTTACAAAGATCTGCAACGAGCAAGATCTTCACCTACAGGTACACTGCAGGCCCCTGCACTTCAAGTGAGATCTGGGAGAATACATCATGCTGCCTATCTCTCATGGGCAAGTCCACTTTGGTGCCAAGCACCAGACTAGCCAGCTGACTGATCTATGCGTATCCTTGTCTGTTTTCCTTAAAGCTGTGCTGAATAGGCACTTGACATCTCATGCCATCCAGTTTTTACAGCAGCCACATAGTTGCCCGGGTATTATTGAGGTTACAGGGTAATGGAAGAGATATACCTCAAGTGGTGGCACTGGGCTGACAATACCACCATTTAGACCTCTCACTTCCACAGGGTGAGGCATCATAATGAGATATCCAGGGCCCATTACTGCCCTGAGGTATCTTTATGGTGAAAGTTCACTTACCCAATCCACCTCTCACTGCCTACTGGTGCAAGGAGCTATAGAAGGCAGTGAGCAGCGTATTGGGTAAGTGAACTTTCACCATAAAGATGCCTCAGGATGCTCACAAACATAGCCTATATGTAACATCCTCCTTGCTCACACTGAACCTGCCAGCTAGACCAATAGTTAGATTGCCAATGTAGCCAATTACCTATTGCCCCCTTAGAAAATATAGTATCATGAAGTAGGTGCAAAAAGGTGCTCCATTATTTATTTATTTATTTATTTATTCCATTTCTATACTGCCCAATAGCCGAAGCTCTCTCAGCAGTTTACAACAATTATAAAATTACATAATAAAATACAATTATACAATAAAAATACAATTTTACAATAAAATACAGTATAATTTTTTTTTACACACAATAAAAACATCAAAAAAAATTACTAAAAATTTATGCCAGTTATGGGGTGCAGCCCAAAAAAATCTTACTCAGCCCCAAACCAGTGACTAGCTAATCCTATTATGCAAAGCCCAAGGGGGACAGGCAGAGCTGCCACTCAAGAGAAATGGCTTGGAGAAGCGGGCACTGAGCCAACCTTTTAAGGCCACCCCTAATCCCCACTTCCATTGGGCAGCATGCTCAACCAATCAGTGCACACCAGCATCCCCATCTTCCTCCCTGTAAAGATGAGGGGGAACTCAGCCATGCCAGGATGGGAGGAGCACCAGTGTTTTATTCAGAAGGAAGTGAAATGGTGAGCTGGAGTTGGGTTTCTGAACTTTGCTCCTTAGTACATGTGTATATGTTACACATTTAAAGCATACACATTAAATGAACATACTGCTACTCACATGTTCTCAGACATTCTGGTAACTAAACCAGAGCACCACCACCCCGCCCTGCAATATATATAAATATAAATATAAATATAAATATAAAATGTGAGCAATTTCTAGGGATGGGGAGAAATCTGTTTGGTTCACATTCTAATGCAAACTTACTTAATTATACACTTTTGAACAATATACAAACTGAAACTAAGTTATCCTTTGAAATTTGCACTTCTCCAAATTTTGCAATGGTGTTCTCAATTTTTTTTTAAATGAATAGAAAAATGCATATATTACTGAAAGATGCACACAAAAATGTGTAGATGTGAAAATAATATTCAAAAATATACTACATTGGGAAAATTGCTTAAAAATGTGAATAATAGGAAAAATTGCATACAGCAATGCATATATCAGAAGAAATGCACACAAAAATGTCTATGAGCTTTATCAAAAAAACTCTCGAAGGTTGGGATGAACCAGATTTAAGATTGGAAAAGTGAGAAACTGGAAGAAGCCAAAACTGGCATATTTGTCCATCTCTAGCAGTTTCCCCCTCCAGCCTTTGGTAATACTGTGCCAACAGTTGTTAACCACTTTTCAACTCCTGTCATCTTCTGCTTTACCCATTGTCCATTTTAACTGAATCAGAGGTAACAGACATTGCTTTCCCAGAGTAAATTGATTGTATAAAATAAGCCTTCCGAGGTTCCATCTTTACCTGAGGCTGCTGCACTGCTGGATTGCTACTACGTGTCTGTATTTATATCCCTTAAGGGGATCAATCATGTCCTGCCCAGTTCTCTGTAGCAATGAAGCCATGATGAGTTAAGTAGGTTAGGCTGAGAGCCAGTGTGGCAGTAGTGGTGAGAGTGTTGGACTGGGACTCGGGAGATCCTGGGTTCTAGTCCCCGCTCAGCCATGAAACTCACTGGGTGACTTTGGGCCAGTCACTGACTCTCAGCCTAACCTACCTCACAGGGTTGTTGTGAGGATAAAATGGAGAGGAGGAGGATTATGTAAGCCGCCTTGGGTTCCTTGCAGGAAAAAAGGTGGGGTATAAATATAATAAATAAATAAATAAATAGTGTCCTTACAACAGATTAGGAACAAAAGAGACAGGGACTGCAATGAGGAGGTATGGCAAGGGTTGACCATGGTGTGAGAGAAAAGCCCTTCTTACATGGTTGGAAACCATGTGAGTTGAACATATGGAGTCAGAATGGAATCATTCTGCTCCTGACCCTCCCATGTTCAAGAACTCTTATGTGCATACAACTTTTGTCCATGCATGTTTAGGCTCTCTCCATGTGATTATGGAAGCTGATTTTTTCAAGGTTCCCAATCACATGTAGGAAGCCTATACACATACAATTTGTACACATGTTGATCTTTGCAACCAGAGTCTTGAATTCATGAAGCTTGGGAGTGTGGACAGTGAGCATGATCCACATGTTCAGTCAGCATGATTTCTCTGACCAGGAGTGCAATGGACGAAAGAGGTCTTATTTTCTGTGTTCCAGGCTGTAATGCTACACACCTACACCTGGGAATAAACAACATTGAACTCAGTAGGACTTACATAGGGATGTGCAATTCAGCAAAATTCAATCTCATCTAGGTTCTCTTAATTTCCAACTTGGATCCATATCAGATTGTGAGCTTTGTTTTGTTTTGTTTCACACAAAATTTAATGCATATTTTTGTGTGGATTTTACCAAATGTATGCATCAATTGTGTGCATTTTTGAAATGTATGCATTTTCTTCCATTGATTAAAGCATGCATGTGGACATTTTTCAAAAGCACATGTTTTTCAAATGCATTTGTTTTGTTCCACGAAATGCATTGCGAGCTTGGAAATGTATGGACTTTGACTGCAGATTGCATTCAGGTCCAAATTCATCACTGAGAGGTGCAAAGTGGGTAAATTCTGCTCAAAGCAAACTGAAACTAATTGTTAGGTATACCTCTGATTCAGATACATCTAAAGAAGAAATAGAAATGGTATGAAAATGCAGTAAACATAAAACACCATTGTGAAAGAAAACTTTGTCCATTGTAACTACTGTCAAGTAATCATGACTACTTCCATGGTTGTATACCACCCTACTTTATTGAAGGCATTGGGGACAGCACTGTAAAATTCAGTTCACTGACAGAGACTGCCATTTGGATGGTAGCATTCAAAATGATGAGCCATGCCTCTTGGAGATGAAATTTGCAACTAGAAGATTCCCAAATGTGCTCTTTGAGGCAGGGCTAGTGCCTTTTCCCTTTCCCAAGGGTCACTATAGACTGGGAGATGATCCACAAAATTTGCAAGGCTAGTGAGAGACTCCCTGAAGAAATAAAAACTGTAGCCAAATGAGCCAAGGAAAACACACCAAGTAGTGCTGGGGGGGGGGATGTTTCAAGGGCAAGTGGAATTCTCATAGAACAGCTTGTAATTATCTCCTAAACCATCTGAGCAGCAAGTTTCAAGGAAAAGTCAGAGCACTAGCTAAGGGAAAAGATTCAACATCATCTGAAGATTTGGCATCCTCTTGGCTGAAGTCATATCTACACCAGTCCGATGAAATTCTCTTTAATTTCAGTGGACTTTGTATTGCACTTGCAGAGCAAACAATATAGAAAGGCACAACAGAAAAGCCCGATCATCCTTTCCAAAAACAGTCGCTCACTCACTCACTCACTCACTCTTCAAACTAAAATAATATTTTGCCATCAAACCCAAACATAGGCTTGGGCTTGAAGGCAAAATATTGGTAGCTAACAACAACAATGCTATGCATGTTTCTGGTTTCTAGTTATAGGGGTTTTCCAAACAACTTGGCATTTTGAGCTATATCATTAACCAGGTCATCAATGTGAACTACTAAGCCTAAAGTGAATTAATTATCTGAAAACAAGACTTTGATTACTTATTTCAAAGCAATATATGGAACTGAAGCACCATATTGAAAGGTGCTTCCAGGTGAGTCTTTTACTGTGCAATTGCATTGCCTCATTCATGGGATTTTATGGAAGGTTCAGTTGATGACGTCTTCAGTTTGTAGCACTCCTGTGTTTTTCCACCACTTCTTCCATCTTTTTTTCTTGCCAGAAAAAAAAAATTATTAAGGAAAAAAAGTGGAATAGCTGCACAATGCTTTTTGATTATTAACTCCAGGAAACCCCATTCCTCCACTTCTATATTTGTTCTGCTCTACTGCCCAATTTCCTTCCCACTTCCCTTGTCTCTCCTCTGCCCATTCTTTAACAATAGCTCTTGCCCATTCTTCAACAATTCCTCTTTTTCGTGGACCTTGCATAAGTTTTATTATTATTTCCAGCTCATCTTTCTCATTGGATGCATTTTGCCCTTAAGCTCTCTTTCCTTTGGCACCTCTTTCTGGGCACTATTCTCCTCCTCCTCTTCCTCCTCCTCCTTTCAAAAATCTGATCATGTGCAGAAAGTTGGTAGGATTTCCCTCATCACTCAGGATGATGATGCAGGAGACCTATTTCCTTATCACTAGGCAAGGTGATACAGACTACTTACTAGTTTATCTTGTTCATCTAGTGCCTTAGTTGAATTAGTTATTCCTCCAGCTGACTTCAGTGTAACATTGGAAGCTTCTTGCTATTCTCCTTTACAGCTTTTCTTATGTCTTCTGCTCCACATAATCTTATTTGCTTGTTATCTCTTTGTTTCCAATGCTCCCTACACTTGTTGCTTTTCACATCATTGCTGTCCAGCCTGTTGAATGAGGAAGGAACTACTTTGCCTTCTCCTTTAGTGGAAATAGAAGATGGGGGAAGGCTCTCATCCAGGCTAACCAACAAGAGACAACAGTGACATAACTATTTAAGTGACCACACCTGCCCCATGTTCTCAGTCAAAGCCAGAAGAACATCACAGCCAGTGGATGAGGAAAAGCAGGACTGGCCAGTCATGAGAAAGGGCTAAGTGAGAATTTTTGGTTCCCTTTTCTTGAATGGCCAAGATAAAGAGTATTTTTTAATCTATTCTGCATTGCTGGATGGTTGGGGCTGGTACTTAATTTTGAGTAATTGCCTAGCCCATTTCAGATAATTGGGTCAGAACTGACACGTTTGGTGCAGGTTTGGAGGGGGAAAAAAGCATTGGGTATGCTCATGCTGGTGAGCATCCTGAACACCATAGTGGTGGTGAAGGGAAACATGACCAGACAAACCTCTCACAGCTTATTTGCTCAAGGGCATCTGGTATGGCAACTACCATTGGGCTGTGATGGCCTCATTGCCTGCAATGCTAACTAACTGGCAGGAAGCTCATAATGGCAGAGGAGCTGCTAGGATCTCCTAGTTTTGCTTTTCTTCTGTATGCTGCTCAGAGAATTTTCATTATAAGACAGTTTATACATACATACAGCAAGCAAGGAAGCAAGCAAACATACAAGCTGTGGCCCTGTTCAGTCCAGTATCCCCACCAGCTCTGGAATGCTCTCCCAAGGGAAGTTCGCCTGGCACCCACACTTTCCAGCAGCAGGCTATGTCTTTCCTGTTCTCCCAGGCTTTTTACATTTTTTAAAAGTATTTAAAATATTTCTGTATTGTTGTGTTTTATTATCTTCGTCCTTGCAATGTTGTTTATTATCTTACTTCCTGCAATGTGACATTGTATTTTATAATGTGTTGGCACGTTGATTAGTTTTATATTGTTGGTTTTATTGTGATTTTAGTTGTAAACCACCTGGAGATATTTATTTTATGAAGCATTTGATAAATTGAATAAACCAATAAATAAAATAAACTACTGTGTCTACTTCTTTATTCCTTGGTATGGAGGGATATTCCTTTTCTTACTCTCTCTGCTCCATGTAACCTCATTCATTTTTATCTACCTTTGTTCCACATCTGCCTTTTTTCCTTACCACTTTGAATGCACAACTCCCAATGTACCCTCTCCCATATCCATTTTCTTCTCCCTTTATCCCAAAACTATTATTTTTCCACAAAGCAATGATATTATATTTCTGCATGACCCCAAAAAAGCAAATTTTCAGTCCCTATCAGAAGTGTCTTTAATTGGCTCAGGTACCCAAAATGGCTTCTGTAGTGGATGGGACCCCTCGCTCCAAAGCCCACAGCCTCAACGTGTACTTCACTCTCACCAAGTGCCCCTTTGTATTGGTCACTGTTAAGACTTCAAGCTGTCTTTTAAAGTTGCTGTTAGCCGATTATGTGTCTTAGGTCTTATATGTAGCTGTTCACCCACGTTTGTCTATCTTTATTAAGCAGTTTGTTTTATTTGCTTACTTGAAGCAGGGTGCCCCTCTGTTAATTCCCTTCTTACTTTCCTGTCACCAGTCAGACTCTGGAGAATTAGAACTTTGAATAAAAAGGTTGATTTATTGTTCTAACAAAGTCTCTAAACTGATATTCAACTCAGAAACAGATAACTTGGAATTTTCAAGAGTTACATTCAAAGAACATTGTTGTTCTTTGCTTAGATTCAGGTTAAAGGCAGGCAGATGTTATACAGTGCTCTTTGTATCAATTTGGCTTGGTTACAGTATCAGACTAGGGAACTTAACTGTCCCTCACACTAGTCCAGAGTTTCTCCTTCTTCCTCAGACAGAAGGTCCTTCACTCCCTAAGTGGAGACTCCTGTGAATTGTTCTACACTAACACCTTCACGTTTGCTTTCTCACAACTTAGTACTAGATTTCCTGTCTGAACTCTTCTCTTCAGTACCACCTTTCCCTGCCTACTCTACTAACCTTCCACTCCCTCTCTCACTCCAACCCACTCTCTTCCCCAACTGACAACCAACTCCTTTAACTGTCAACTCCCTGGGGTTCTATGCTCTCGGCCTCAGCCAATCAGAGCCTCTGGAATGTTCAGCTTGGCCCCTCCCTGGGCTTCTGCCTGTCACTCTGCCACAGCTTCCTTGATATTAGCTCTTTGGCAATTAGGCAAGAAGGATAATATGGTGAATGATAGAACACAGCTTTTGATGTATCTTTTTCGAGACATTCATCCTATCTGATCCCTCTCTTAGATGCATTTCAGTATTCCATAAGATCTGTCTGCGAACATTCTTCTGTTTGTCATGGCTTTGGAAAGAGAAAACAGAAGAGAGATGAAATTTCCCAAGTTGTATGGCAAAGTCCGCCCCCCCCTTTTTTTAATAGTAGCAGCTGCATAATTCTTCTTTGTTTGGAAGACATAACTCCCTTTGGTTGCTAAGAACCCACCGTGCTACCTCGTTTATGAGTGCTGATTGCAGTGTAGGTGCAGCACAATTCAGTCTAAATCAAAGGATACCATCTCACAGAAATAATTCATTTGCTCTAAAAAGAGATAAAGAAATCACAGTTATTGCATATTATTAGCTTTTCCAGGGCCATAGCCGTCCATCAAGTTCTGAAGGAAATACCATTCAAAAACTCTGGCACTCTCTAAATGTAATCAATAGATGCTGTAATGAGCATGATGTTAAGCATAAACAATCAGGTAATATTGTTAGAATTAAAAGCCATTAAGGAACATAACTTTGGTGGAATTGAAATTCATTTCCGTTTCTCTCTCTTCTTGCTTGTTGTGGTACAGATGAGCCAGCAATACAGCGATTTGTCTTATTTAGCTAACATACCGTAATGCCTTACTCTTCACTCATGGTGTGAACTGACTCACAGTTTGTATTACTGGAATTACTGGAAAGTTGAATGCTGAACTGATGAGTTTCTTCCTATGCTAAACAGGTTGTCAGTCCTCAGTCTAGCTCAGTGACATCACGCAGACCTTCTGTGTCCATATGCACATGTGTTCATGTGCATATTCTCCATTCTTCACTGCACTAGCAAGCTTGTCACTGTTTCTTTTTATCCTCCCACCATTAGTTGCTATCGTAGGCATGGGGCTTGATCCTGGGGCCTCAAAAGAAAATGGAGGGAACTTGAATCCCGCAGATCCAAGACTGTCTGCCCCTAACCCTGGGGCATCCCGTTTTAGGGCATACTATTGGTGGGAAAACTGCTGGCAGTAGATTTACATCCATGGAGCTTTCTACTGGAGCTTCCAAGATGGACATGACCCCTGCTGGCAGAGCTTCTTTTCCTCTGGCAGAACAACATTTCTGCCCCATCCAAACCCTCCTTCGACATCTACAGTATCTGAGGAGGTTAGAATCACTTTCCAGAACATCCAAGTTCACCACTTGGTAGCGTCAAAGGTCACCACAGGTTAGACTTGTTCAGACAAGTCACTTTCACACTGATTCTATTTCAGAAGTCATTGGCAAATCAGTGTGGTATCTATCTGGATCAATCCAAACCAGGTCAAATATCTGGCTGCTAGAATCATTTGCTGCTGCTGGTGCTAATAGCAGTGTATACAGCCCCCAAATGAGCATGCTTCTTTTCTCCTAGTAAGTCACAATATTTGTCATTTGTTATTTTAGAGTACCGTACTTTACATTAGAACTTTTATATTCAGTAACTTGAATAAATTGACAAAATTTATTCCAATGCATCTGAAAAGGGGATCAGCTTTGCCAAAGAATATTTAATATATTTTTTAAAAATGTAAAAAGTCTCTTTGCTGTTTTAGCTGCAACAGACTAACATGGGTACTCTTCTAGACATCAAAAGTTGTGTTACAGTGTATAAAGCATCCTTTTCACTGTCTATGTTGTGTCCTGATAGGTCATGAAAACAAAGCAGACTTAGTCCTCCTGCCATCCTGATCCTAGGTAGAGTGCATCAAGTGACAGAAAAGAGTGGGACACTTCCATATACTGTGCAAACTAAGGGCCAAACTGAATGTTCTCTCTTGCACACATGATGGAGCTATACATGCTAGTTTCTTTACCTCCATGTAAGCACACATGACCCTGATTCAGATGGAGACCATGGTTAAACCTTTCCACCTCACCCATTTTTTCACAAAATTCCACACAGCCCGAATGTGGAGGGGGGTAAAGAAAGAAAGGAGGGAAAAGGCTCCAGTGGATCAAAAATCTTTGACTTCTCAAGATGGTGATTTCTGTGGTCTTGGGCTGGCCTGGCCACCAGAGCTGAAGTGTCCTTGAGAAGGCCATGAATATGGCATCATGAAATATTCTCACAGTGAGGCCAGGAAGGTCTACATCAGCCATATGGATCACTGAGGACAAAATGGTCTGGAGCACTTTCACATGGGGCTGTAGCAGTCAGGATGCCAAAAACAGTGTTCTCACTCCCCAAAACAAAGCCCCCCCCATATGATTCCTTAAACAATAGGAAATTCTGCAAATAATCCTTCAAATAGCTTGACAAGAAAAGAAGGGAATGGAATTCTTCAAACAGCTTGAAGGGGGGGGGGCACACACAATAAAACGAGTAAACTGAGAATTGCAAAAAGGTTAAAAATTGTGTTTGTATTGTTATCCAGTCCAGATGAATGTTGTCAGCAAATATGTGTGGGAGAAAGGGATAAGTCTAGAAATGCTTTTGGATTATATTTTATAGCCTATCACCAAAGACCAAACATGGACTTTGCTTACTAACAGTGTACGTTGTCAAACCATTAGGAATTTCTTGGCTTTGCTAGAAACAGCTAAGTTGTCTTTTTCGCTCCACATTTTATGATTGACAAGAGGAGGCTTAACTGTCAAAGTTAAGTCACCTGAATACGAAGAGATCACTACTAATACCCCAGGAGTCTGTTATCCCCTTCATTCTCTGTTATGGCTGCATGCTGCTTTTCCTAGTATTACCACCACCCCCAAATCAATATCATGTTAGCTTAGCACAAACCAATGGAAAATACAATAATTTTTTTCTTAGCAGTCTCTGAGAAACAAACAAAGCGTTACCTGGACATTGAAATACAAGAAACCCTTTCTGTACCACAAAATAAAATCTCTTTAAGGAAGGCTAATTTTTTATTTTCCTTGGTCCCATCATAGGAACTTTTCATACAGTTTGTTCTGCTCCTTTTCCTTCTCCTTGAGGGAGATTTCATAGCCTATTGAGCTAATCAATAAAGTACAAAGTTACTTTATGGCATGAACTGATGAGTTCTGTTTTATTCAACATCAGGGGTGCAGAACCTCAGACCCTAGGGCCAAATCTGGCGATCCCAGTATACTAATCTGGCCCTCTAGAGCTCCCAATTGGGCTAATCCTCTTCCCCTGGCCACATCCCTTTTCCATGGACCACTTATCATTTGATGGTCTCCCAGCATTTCTACAGTTTTGTTCCCCCTTCTAAATGGCTGAAATGCCTCTCTTAAGGCCTCGTTACTGCTAATAAGAGTTTTAACCTAAAATATGCTGGCATTTCTGGTATTTTGGGCCCTGCCCCTTTTGCCTTTGGCCCCGCCCACCACTGAACTGTGCCCCCCCCCTCCGAGAATGCCTCCAAAATGGAATTTGGCCCTTGGGCTAAAGAAGTTCAACATCCCTGTCCTATATGGTGCAAATGTTAATTAGCTGCAGCTAAAGCAGTTGGATATTAGCTGGGACGGGAGATAGTTCCTTAAACCCATTGGCACCAGCCATTTTTTCCCCTCCTGCCTGAAGGCTGTTAACACAGACAATTGTGTTCAATGGTGCTTAGGGTAAAAAATGCTTCTCTGATTTCCTTTTCCAACACGCCTCTTGAAACACCTGTTGCTTGTGTGTGTTCTGTAAACATATCAGGAATTCCAGCCATATGAGTGAACATGTTTCTATGGGCTTGTTCGCACGACACGGGAACTGCAAGTCCCCCACGGTTCCCGTGTCATGTGCACGCCAACCGGGGGTGCCCCCGCGGGACAGCTGCGGGCGGGATGCACAGAAAGTGACCATGGTCGGTAGAGGGGTAAGCCCCTACCGCGTGTGGTCACCATGCTGTCCGAACAGCAGGTGGCCATCCCGCGGGGTCCCCACAGAGACGGCAGCCCAGAGCGGCCGGAGCCGCCGCCGCTCCAGTCTGTTGGGGCAAATGGCCCCTCTGGGCATCCCAGGGCCCCACCCCCTAGCGCCGGGATGCCCGCACTGTGGTGCGAGGACTACAGGGTCTGCCCACGGGCACGGGGCGCTGGTCATGTGCAGCGCCCCTCTGGACCCCGCGGACGGCCCCGTGGTTCCTCCCCCGCTGGCAGCCTGGGTCGTGTGAACCGGCCCTATGTCTGGTAGCAGCAGAAACCACATCACCAAGATACGTATAAATGAGACTTATATTTTGGAATTTGGAACTTAAAGTTAATTGCATAGGAACATCGGGAGTTGCCTTACACTGAATTAGACCGTTGGTCCTTCTAGCCCAGTATTTTCAACACTGACTGGCAGTGGATCTCCAGGGTTTCAGGCAGGAGCTTTTCGTAGCCCTACCTGGAGATGCCAGGGATCAAACCTGGGACTTTCTGCATGCAAAGAGCAGTGTGGCATAGTGGTGAGAGTGTTGGACTGGGACTCGTGAGATCCGGGTTCTAGTCCCTGCTCAGCCATGAAACTCACTGGGTGACTTTGGGCCAGTCACTGACTCTCAGCCTAACCTACCTCACAGGGTTGTTGTGAGGATAAAATGGAGAGGAGGAGGAGGAGGAGGATGATTATGTAAGTTGCCTTGGGTTCCTTGCAGGAAAAAAAGGCGGGGTATAAATGTAATAAATAAAATAAAATAAATAAAAAGCAGGTGCTCTACCACTGAGCTTACTATCCTTTGCAGTTTTATTCTGAGCTTTATAGGAGCTATCCATCATGCTCCATGGTGGTGAACCTATTATGGGGATGGAGTATAGCACCATGGATAGCCCCTATAAAGCTCAGGATAGAAGCTGCAATGGATAGGAGCCCCACTGACACAGGTGTCAGCAGCTTCCCCTGGGTTGGATCTAGAGGAAGTTAGTCATACTTTCATCCTATTGAAAACATTGGGATTTAATTTACCGGTAGTTGTAACTGACTGATCACATTTATTTCAATGGGAGAAAAGCATGGATCCAAACAGGATTTACTTTTAATATCTGGATGCCTTTATTGCTTTGCATAAATAAGAAACCATCTCTTAATCAGTTGGAAAAAAATGCTGGAATATCTATAGGATAATCTTGGGGGCACATCATGGATTTCATGTAGGGACAAATTTGCATTGATTGTCATTCAGAGAGTTCCATGGATATACATGTGAATGCACAAATCAGTGTCAGAACTAAAATGTGTGTGATGTGATCTGATTCAGAACTAGAAATATCTGGGAGAAATACTGAGAAAATGCTGGAAGCACTTCCTTCACTGATGAGAAAAGGGCACAAATGCATATGGCTGAGTAACTTTTGGATATTATTGGATATTTTTCAAAATATATTCAAGACATTCTTTCAACAACTGGTCTGCCTAAAAATGGCAAGGATCATGATGCATTCAGATCAGCAATTCAGTACGGAGTTGTTGGCTTCATAAATGTATGGAACTCTCTCCCCAGTGACCTCCGCCATGCCCCTTCCTTGATTAGCTTCCGCTGTGCATTAAAAACGTGGCTTTTCAGGCGGGAACATGGGGTGGGTTAGGATTTTTAAGTTTTGTTCTGTTTTTAATTGTGTTTTATACTGTGTGTGTGTCATCCCCCCCTTGTATTTTATTGGATTGTAAATCGCTCAGAGTGGCCGGATGTCTGGCCAGATGGGTGATTCATAAATATAATAAATAAATAAATAAATAAAGGCATCTATCTGACTGCTGTTGAAAACAGAATGCTGGACTGGAGTGCTCTCCATCTATCTCTCCATTTTCTTATGTTAAGGATTACACATCCTTATGGTCTGCTTGATGGCTCCAGACTCCAGAGTCATGAAAAAGGTATCAGAACTCCACTTGCTAAGGATAGGATCCACATTAGAAGCAGAAACAAATTCTTCACACTTTGGCAGCTAAAGCTAATTTACAAGGTCAGCCTCGAAGAAGCTAAGATAAACCGGCATGCAGAGAAACAGCATTTAAAAGTCAGGAGGTTAGCTCATTTCATGTGGGAAGTAGTTAACTTGTGCTGTGTTTAAGCATTTTATAGCCAGACTGCATTTGCCTTCTGTAAATTAACTATAAGCTGTTTTAGCACAAAAGGGAATTAACCCAAAGAGTTTTACACAAATGCATAAGCAGAGCATTTATAGTGGAGTTCCTTTTATTAACAACAAACTCCCCCTTAGGAAAATATTCACTCTCAGCTCTAAGGAGGAGATTTACAAGGGAGATTTATTATGCAGGCATCAGGCCATCCTAAGTCTTTTCATTCTATCCAGCTGTGAGGAAGATACTGTCACTTGTAGTAGCAGGAGCTGGCAGACGGGAAGGGGGAAATGATCAGGTTCAGCAAAGCAACTGGCAGGACTCTGTGCTGCAAAATTGATGTTGACCATGGCTCACTGATAGATGACCATGTTGGCTTCTCTTCTTAACAAACATAGCAGGTGGCCTTTTGTACAACGGGATTCTTCTCAAATATTCTTTACTCTCATAGAGATATAGACAAAAAAGTTAGTAGAGCAGTGATGATGCGTAGAAGCAAATTTGTACAATAGCCAGCAACTTCTATACATCAGTCAGCGTTCTGCTTTCTTCAATTGCCAGTGGTTTGTGTATCTGGGGACCTTAGCTTTTCAAGAGTACCTGATAAATATTGTTCAAGTGCCCTTGCATCATAGATTTCATAGATAGAGTTCATAGATCATAGAGTTGGAAGGGGCCTATAGGGCCATCGAGTCCCACCCCCTGCTCAATGCTGGAAACTAGTGGAGGGGTCTCCCATCCAAGTAATAACTAGGCCTGACCCTGCTTAGCTTTCCACGCTCAGACAAGCTGAGCGAACAAGGGAATAAGAGAGATCAAGAGGAAATCAAATACTGTTCACAGCCAAGTAGGATCACTGCATATGATCACATGGTGTCAGTGGCGTAGCGTGGGTTGTCAACACCCGGGGCAAGGCAAGTAATTTGTGCCCCCTAACCCGTGGATTTTAGCACTCGAGTCTCTTCCACTAGATTAGTTAAAAAACCCTTACCCCCTAAGCACATGTATTGTTTGTTATGAAAATACTGATGTAATTAAAGTAAAATGCATCTAAATACAAGTTTATTTTCAAACACTTTATTGAGTGCGAACATGCATTACACATTCTCCACATTTTCAGAAGGGGGTCAGGCAATAAAATATGGCTACTTAAATATATGGCCCCACATCTTAAAACCTATTTCCTTCCCATAGCCCGTGACACGGGACGGGGGGAACCAACAGGAGTCACTTCATCTTTTCCCCCCGCGTTCATTCTTAAAACAAAAAGAGGATGAGTTAAAAGTAGAAGGTATACCTTCTTTGGGCTGGGGGGGTGCGTGAAACGGGGGGGGGGTTAACCCCAAAGAAACTGGGCTAGAGTGCGAGATGAAATAGAGCATCCCCTCCACCCCAACCAAGCCTTAAAAGAGGCTGAAACCAGAAAAATACTTCGTTGAGATGAATACCAACCCCTTTAAAGCTGACGGAGCGTGGTAATCAGAAAAAGGTAAACGATTACAAGTAGAACTCACTCTAACACCTAGGGGCTAACGGGGCGAAATTGGGGAGACTAATGAAGAGGCCTCAGCAAACATAAGCAAAAGCTAAAATAGGGAGCGAAGGCAGTGAAACAAGGAGCGCCGGCGCCATTCGTCGAAACAACGAGGAGTGGGATTCGGTACACCACAGCCAGATACAGCCTCCCTTCCACGGTTCCACCCCCTGAGGTGGGCATCGGTTACCTGGAAGTAAAACGGGAGAACCTATCCGCCCATTTTGCTTCGGTTCGCCTCTACCTTAGTCAGGAGATTGCGACGAAGATGGGCCGTACGTACTTGACGTGCGTGCACCCGGCGCGATCACCCCATTTTTAGACTGATACAGACTTCCGACTTCCGGGTTTCTTTTGACGCCTTGTTTTTGGTCTCCTTGGGACGCAAGTGACAGAGCAGCCCATAAGAACAATGGAGAAATCCAGGAGTTTCGCCTGTGATTGGACAGCAGCGCGCCCTCACCCCAAATAAAAGGTAGCAGGAAAAACAGGCATTCTTGCTCTAACTCAGATGTTATTTCGAGTAGAAAACATTGTTTTTGTTTTGTATTTAAAAAAAAATTAAAAGCGCAACGCGGCTGCATGAAAATCAATGAAGCACCAGGCTGTATTTGAGCGCTGTATTTGAGCTGGGCGGAAAGGGCATGTTTGTAGGGGAAATTTGAGGCTCGAAATCTAAACTTAAATTACAAGACTCACTTAGCCACAGGCCTAGAAACTACAATTTAGGGCTAACATTACTAGAAACAGAGTATTAGGTGTGCAGACCAATTTTTTTTAATGTTTAAAAATTTTCAAAATTATTTTTCAGATGAACTAAGTCCTGAGTTAGAAAGAAAGAGCAGGAGCTCCTGTTTTTGCTGCTACTTCTGGTTTAAGGGCTACACGCTGCTTCCCAATAATAATAGCTATACTAAAATCCTGGATTTCACCTTTAATGTTAATTGGCCTTCCGCCCACGCAGATAGAAAAGAGGCATTCAAAGTGATCCCAGAACTTCAGTTTTAAAAAAAAACAAAAACCCGAAGTGTTACTCTAAAAATGTAGCATTACTCTAAATATTTCTATCTCTATTGATCATCCCCACCACCACAGATTTCAGAAAGACAGTCTTTCTGTCGGGATGAGAATGCGCATGCTCGCTCCCCCCCCCGCCCGTCCGCTGCTAACTCGCTTCACGCTACCAATCGCTCAGCGCACGCAAATGATGTTTGCGCTTTTCACCACAGATTTTTTAAAACCCTAACTGCAATCCTATTACACACTTACCTGGCAGTATGTTGCATTGAACTCAGTGGGTCTTACTTCTGAGAAGGCATGCATAGAAGTCACGCTTCCACGCTTGACAAATACCTTCCGCGCGCCTGACTGCGCGCCCCCCCAGATGTTGCGCCCGGTGCGGCCGGCCCCCCCTGCACCCCCCACGCTACGCCACTGCATGGTGTTACTGACTTTATCTCCTGATGGTTCTGATTTTGGGGACTTGGGAAGCTGCACTGAATTTTCATCCATGAAAACGGTGCTGCTTTTCCAGCATCATTGTCTTCTTCCTCAATTCATGTCACTGTCAGTCAATCAGGGATCACTAAATGCATGAGGGCTAGAGTGATGGGACTGCACACACTGAACCTGCCCCTTCCATCTCTGGGTACACAGGTCCCAGCCTCCCTCATTTCAGACCTTGCTGTATTGAATCAGAAAGGTCTGAAAGGGATTTTCACCGGGGTTCCCGATTGCGTGGAGAGTTCTACTTGCATTCAAGTGAACGTGACTAGAGCTCCCTTTCAGACCATGGCAATTCGACACGGCAAGGTCTGAACTGAGTGGCATGGGTCTGACATGCCTAGGGGACATAGGGAGTGGGGCCAGCATGCACAGCCCTGACCCTATATACCCACTTACTTTAAGCTTTCACATGTTCAGGCAAATGCCTGAACAGGGCTAATGTTACATGGACAATGGAATCTGGCTATGTAGCATGCCACTAAGAGTAGGGTGGGGGAGGTAAGGGAATGTGTGCTGCTAGGGATGAGTGAAAGCCGCCCCCCCCCCCATTCACAGAACTTTGTTCCCATGAGAAGATGACGAAGGGCTTTGGAGGAATTTTGGAAGGTTGGAACGGAAGCCTATTGATATTTGGGTGAGAGGTGTTTTTTTTAATACAGTTTACAAGGTAGCTGAGGTTCGATTTCCCCCCTTGCTTTGCTTCAAAAAGCCAAGGTGTATACCACTCCAAGCAGGCTTGCATCCCTTGAGGATCTGACTCCTTCCACACCGGGGAGCTGTCACACTCCTATGCCTGCCCAGCAGCACCAGAAATGAGTCTGGAAGGCACCAACAGAGAGTTAGGCTCCAGGCTAGAAGCCTTAAGGACTTCCAATCCTCTGGGAAAGGGTGAAGACTAGAAGGGGTGTACTGGTCCAAAGGAATATAAGGCCTCAGTTTTGTCCATGATGTTATTGGAGCAGGTGCTCACTCAGAGCTATCCAAACTTCTGCAAGCGCAGCCTGCCTTGCTCCATTGTGCCCTGCAGGTTTCATAGAATCATAGAAAAGTAGAGTTGGAAGGGGCCTACAAGGCCATCGAGTCCAACCCCCTGCTCAATGCAGGAATCCAGGTCAAAGCATCCCTGACAGATGGCGGTCCAGCTGCACCTTGAATGCCTCCAGATTGGGAGAGCCCATCACCTCCCTAGGTAGTTGATTCCATTGTCTTATTGTTCTGACAGTCAGGAAATTTTTCCTGATGTTTAGGTAGAATCTGGGTTCCTGTAACTTGACCCCATTATTCCGTGTCCTGCAAACTGGGATGATCGAGAAGAGATCCTGGCCCTCCTCTGTGTGACATCCCTTCAAGTACTGGAAGAGTGCGATCATATCTCCCCTCAGTCTCCTCTTCTGAAGGCTAAACATGCCCAGTTCTTTCAGTCTCTCCTCATAGGGCCTTGTTTCCAGTCCCTTTATCATCCTTGTTGCCCTCCTCTGAACCCTCTCCAGTTTGTCTACGTCCTTCTGAAATTGTGGTGCCCAGAACTGGACGCAGTACTCAAGATGAGGCCTAACCAGTGCTGAGTAAAGGGGAATGATCACTTCCCGCGATTTGGAAGCTATACTTCTATTAATGCAGCCCAAAATTGCATTTGCCTTCTTTGCAGCCACATCACATTGCTGGCTCATATTCAGTTTGTGATCTACCACAATTCCAAGATCCTTCTCACTTGTAGTATTATTGAGCCGAGTGTCCCCCATTCTGTAACTCTGCATTTGGTTTCCTCTCCCTAGGTGCAGCACTTGGCATTTATCCCTATTAAATTTCATTCTGTTGTTTTCGGCCCAGCGCTCCAGCCTATCGAGGTCACTTTGAATTTTGTTTCTGTCTTCCAGAGTATTAGCTGTTCCACCCAACTTTGTGTCATCTGCAAATTTGATAAGCATTCCCTGCACCTCCTCATCCAAGTAATTAATAAAAATGTTGAAGAGCACTGGGCCCAGGACCGAACCCTGTAGTAACCCGCTCGTTACCTCTCCCCAGTTTGAGAAGGAACCATTGATAAGCACTCTTTGAGTCCGATTCTGTAGCCAATTGTGGATCCACCTGATAGTTGTTCCATCTAGCCCACTTTTAGCTAGCTTGCTAATCAGGATATCATGAGGCACTTTGTTGAAAACTTTGCTGAAGTCCAGATATATGATGTCCACAGCATTCCCACAGTCCACAAGGGAGGTTACCTGATCAAAAAAGGAGATCAGATTAGTCTGGCAGGATTTGTTCTTTACAAATCCATGCTGGCTTCTAGTGATCACTGCATTGTTTTCAAGGTGCTTGCAGACTGACTTCTTTATAATCTGCTCCAAAATTTTCTCAGGGATTGATGTCAGACTGACTGGCCTATAGTTTCCTCTTAACAGTGTCAGGAGAGGACACCAAGAAGCCACATTGTTGGTGTTATGATGTGTGACTAGCAGATGTAATCCCCCTTCCCCTCATGTGTTCAGTGTGAAACCTCAGTGTGTGATACTGGAAGAAAATGAATTCAGCGCAGATTGCTAAGGTCACCAGACAAGTGACTAACACTGACTGAATGCATGGCTGCTAGGGAAAGTGGCCAGCAGGCACATTGCAGTTCTGAGGTGCGGCCAGTGGGGGTGATTGCTCTTGCTTCTCACATGTACACTGCATGTGTGGAAGGGAGTTGTCCCTATAGTGGACAGAAATTGAGTGAATACCACCAACCAACTTCTCTATCCATTCATAAATCACTGCAGTGTTTTGTCACCTGTCATTGTTTATGGAATTTCTTCTTCTTCTATTCCTGCTGTCTTAAAAGTTTCCACATGCTGATAATGATTTTGCTTACATTGGTTCCAAACTGTTATATATAACATTTTATTAAAAAGCATTTTCCTTTACTCAAGTGTTTTGTTTTGTTTTGTTTTGCTTTTGTGTGTGGAACCTCCATTCTGTATGTGTACATTATCCTCAATTTAAAAATAATAATGAAGTGAAACGCAAACAAAAGTGGGTGAATACACATACATTTTACACCTTAAAATTTTGATGGTTGATAGTGACACACATCATTCCACATAGTACCCTTACGATAGGAAAATTACTGAACATAAGGAGCAACAGAGCACGAAGGGCATGATCCAGCCACAGTAAAACATTTGGAGTGCCATTGATTTCAGTAAGATAGATCTAAGCACTTGCTGAATTCTCCTACTGAAATCAATGGGTCTTAGGAGAGCTTACTCATGTTTGGATTCTGCCCAAAGGTATCAGCTATGGAATCTGTTTTTATTTGGGCTGCAGCAGTTATCTGAACTTTTGTGATGTGTAAATGTTGTGGTTATTTTTTAGTGAAAGAAATGAAAGGATTCACCAAAGGAAAGAAATTTGAAAGAAGGACCCTCCCTTATATTAAAGGATCTATCACATACAAGAATAACCAGGTTAATTACACTTCATAACAAAATGCAAGAAACGACAGAAAACAAATAAGCTCTTGGATCAGGGTAAACCTGTGAGATGTTCTTAATCAAATGCATGCTGTTAATTTTTCATCTGCCTTTTAATTTTTCATCAGGGGAACATAATTATCTTCATTGCACTAAGACTGAGTTGTAGATTAAAAGCTTGCCATTTCCATATGCTTGATTTTTCTCTTGGTTATAGAGGTCACTTTTTTCCTTAGGAAGTCTGAAGCTCTTACACAACACTTTTGATTGATATCAATGGGAACTGTGTGATCTCATAACTGTGAGTAGTGTTGCAGGTTCTTATGTGTCCTTAAGGGGTCCCCTTTAAATTTGTTGCATCTCAGATTTTGGCATATTCCAAATTTAGTGGAGACAATATTTCACATCCTTTAATCTCATACCCTTTAGGATGAAGAATCCATACAATTTTTCTTTCTTTTTTCCTGAAAAGAAGATTAGTGAGGTGAGGTTTGGGTTATTCTGCTTTTTGGAGAACAGCTTTACTCTCTAGCCGCATTCCTAGAGTTATACAAAATGACACACTTGGCTTAAATCCAAATGCTTTGGCATAATTGGCACCACAGCCCAAGTATTCTATGGAGAAAAAGGACCAATTCACACTGTGCTGGCTACTCAATTTTTAGGTGGGTTGAAATCTTTGCAAGCTCTGAAGCTGGTAGACCCATGGAAAGCTGTAATTTCAGTGCTTTGTTATTTAACAGATATTTTCAAAGCTGTACTCATTCTTCAGAAGGATTGCTAGATGAAATCATGTTCTACTCAGATGCCAATGGGAAGAGCATAAGCAGGACATGCAGGCAATAGCCCTCTCTTGTTCCCCAGAAACTGTATTGAGAGAGGCATGATTCTATTAGTGGATAAAGTCTGCCAACTCTTTCCTTCTTCTCCAGAGGCATTCAGCTGCACAAGAACATGCACAAAGGTATGAAATGGAGACAGCAAGCCAGGACTCAGGCATGCTGCCTCTGATCCTGGAGATATAGCCATCATGACTAGTACAATCAGATGGAGTATCCTGATGACCAAGAAATGGGAAGGAAAGGCTCAAGGGGGCACATGAAAAGGCTAGATGAGGGCAGTAGTGTAGTCAACTCATCAAATGAGACAGGGGAGAAAGAGGAAAGGGTAGAGAAAGGTGTAGGAGGAGGAGCAAGTAGAAGAGGAGAGGAGGGAAAGAGGAGAAGAGAGATCAGTACAGCTGGTTTCAACTTTAGCATTAAAGAAGGAGAGCGAAGAGCAAGGAGGTGGGAGTCAGTGGATCAGGCTTTAGTAAAGCATCAAAGATAGCAAAGAAGCACTAAGGATTCTTAGAGTTGGTGTGGATCAGAGAAAGGTAGTACTGCTGCTTGGCCGGGTAGATGGAAGACAAGAAGGAGAGCATGAATCCATTAGTGGATGAAATCTGCCAACTCTTTCCTTCTCCAGAGGCAAAAAGCTGCACAAGAAGAAAGATACAAGCCAGGACTCAGGATGGGAAGGACAAATACTGTGTTGGTAGAGGAAGGCGAACATGTCAAGAACTGAAGATAGAAATGAAACGAAGGTGTAAACCACAGAGTCTGCAGAGCAGACAGTGGCAGCACAGAAGGAAGGAGAGGGCAAGGCTACTGGCTCAATGGACTGGAGGTCATGGAATGAAGAGAACATGGGGAGGATGGATTGTGTGCAGTGCTGAAGGAGGTAAAGCCACAGAGGAAATTCCATAGTAGAGAACTCTGACACTGGGCGATACCTGGTGAAGACTAGATCAAGAGAGTGCCCAAGGCAGTGCATGTGAGTCAGCCCAGAGATGAAGATCCAAAGAGGAGGCAAGGGAGAAGAGATGAGAAGCAGCTGGGTCCACGGGATTATCAACATAAATGTTGAAATCACCAAGAAGCAGAGTAGGGGATTTGTTGGAGAGGAAGAAAGCTATTCACATATCAAGGTCTGAGATGAAGAAGGGCACAGGAGGGCAAAATAGAACACATATATGGAAAAGAGATCAGAGCTTCATAAAACAAACTTCAAAAGTAGAAAAGCACTGGGATAGAGCATAGGACAGGGGCTAGAACTGTCAGGATTCAGAAAGAAGGAGGCCACCAGCACTATCACCATGACCACAAGGATGAAGAGTGTGGGAGAATGAGGGACTTCCACAGGAGAGAGCAGCAATGGTGACAGTTTCTGAGAGGGGAAGCCAGATATAGTGAGGATAAGTGGAAGCTGGAAAGATCAAAAGAGAAAAAAGGTAGCAGAGGGTGACTGCTTTCTAGGTGAGGGAGCAGCAGTTCCATGTGCAATTCATACATGCAAGCAAATTGCAATCACTTGATGCTACTGCTAGATGCATCAGTGACCCAGACTCCATAATAGTATCCCAGAGAAAAAATACAGACAAATCACATAATTTGAACTGAGGTGAAGTAGCACAGCTACAACACTCCCAAGGTTATATAGCTGATGTCCATCTTCATGGAGCGTCATATGCTTGGAGTTCTTCACATGAGGAGTCTGCCACCCTTCCCTTGGATGAACAGGGAATGCTCTCAAAATTCCTGTTAGATGAGTGAAGCATTCCTCAGCTCATAGAAGAAAATGGGATGATTGTGCTCAGAAAATGGGACGCTTGTCCTATGCAAAACACAAGTCTCACATGCATCCTGGAACAGCCTGATGGCACATACGTCTCTTGATCTTCCTCCTAACTGCTGTTTGGCTCTTTCTTTTTTGCATGTAACATTTCATGAAAAATTATCTCAGTTCCAAGAGAGGACATGCTAGAAGGGTGGAGCTTTATTAAATTCTTTTGCTGAGCGGAAAAGTCCTCATTTGAATTCTTTCAAATGTCTGGAATTAGACAGGACAAATGTTAAGAGCCATTTGTCAGGCTGGTTTTGAATTTCATGCTCAAAAAACTGATAAGTCTCTCATTAAAATTAATAAAAAATAGATTTGGCTGAAAATGTGAGTCAGAAGAATAGATTAAAATATTTAAAATCAAGTTAAAAATTAATTCAGCACAGTGAAAGGCTAAAGGTAGCTAGTTTGTGGAGATTTCCTTGTAATGCTGTCTGGCTTATGCTATGGATCATTATAGGGGATTCAGAAGCTTTCAACAATATGGCTTTGGATCCAGAGTAGCTATTGCACAGACAGAAGGACTTCTTCCATTCATAGAAGGGGCTGCGATCCTACTTATGGAGGGGGAATAAATTTTCAACCATTCCCCTTGAAGCATCCTGTTCCACCACTTAGGCTATTCCGAAGGGTCCTCCAGCCCTCTAGAGCAGATTGTTCGAAGAGTGCAGACAGCTGAGAGTGAAGGGGGGATTGTGGAAAATCACATTTGCCTTTTCTGTCAGCAGAAACATCCCATGAACAGAACTTGACTCCTGGGACCTTCATAAAGTCTTAATAGTTATTAATTTTTGGAAGAGGTGGCACCAGGCAGAAACTTATGATGCCTTTTGGTAGTAACTTCTTTACTTACAAAAACTTAGGCTGGGCAGGAATGGCAAAGACAAGCAGAGGTTCCAAAATACCCTCTAAATATCACTGCTGGCTTCAGAGTCCTGAGATTCCCAGACAAACCTGGCTATTTCTGCAGCCAGGCAGTGCCTACAGCTCAGTAAGTATACATGGTTTGCATACATGAATCTCCAGGTTCAAATGCCATTTTTCATTCAAGGAATCTGAGATTATAGGCTAAGAAAGACCTGCCTGAGACCTTGGAAAACCAATTGGCATAGATAGTACTGGAACAAATGGATCATTATTCTGACTGTGACCCTGGTTCGCATGACAAGACGACCCACCATGGGTAACCAGCCATAGTGGGTTGTTGCGTCATCTGAACCTGACACAGTTTCTGCAGGGCGGCTTATTTTTCATGAACAAGCGACCCTGAGAACCCAAGACTTGTTCTACCCACAATGGGTTGTTGTGTTGTCTGAACCCAGCAGGGTGATTTTATCATGGGTTGTTGGGAATGGCTAAAGAGCCACTCAGCAAGAGCGACAAAAAAACCGTACTGTTCACTTTCACAATCTTGACAGTGACTGCACTTCCGCCAATGCTGAAATGGCACTTTGGAATGACCGTCACTTGTCCCTTGGCTTTTAAATTTTTTTCGGAGCCTCAAAAAAGAGCAATTGGAGTTGTATCTTTTTTTCAGCCCCTGAAAGTTGTGCTTTTTTAAAAAAAGAAAAGAAAATTGTGTCAGTCCTTTGCAGGTGCACAAGTGTGCATTTACAGCTATCCGATACAAGGTGAGACTGCATATAGGCTAATTTGCACACAGTTGCCAGGGACCAAGTGACCAGCTGTCAATGGAAAAGCACCGGTAAAAGGCCAAAAAGTGGAGAAAGAAGATACACCAAAAGGGGGTGGGTACATTTTAACCCCCCTAGCAATGCAATCCTCTTGATTACATTGTGTGGAACTGACAGTGTCCTCCACCTTTTCAACACTTTCTTGAATCTGCAGCTATTCTAGAAAGGGGAGATATTAACTCCCCACCTTTTCAAAGCAGTTACCACAGGAGCGGGAATTTCCCTCCATTTACTTCCCAGCCATTCAATTTGCATATACTTCTGTGAGCTATTTTAGAACTGTAAGGGAACTACAGAAACTGCAGCAGTAAGTGCTCCAAAAAGGAGTAGGATAAAGGTTGGGGGGAGTTAATATCTCCCCTTTCTGGAGTAGCTGGAGATTCAGGGAAGTGTTGAAAAGGTGGAGGGCACTAAGAACTGTCAGTTCAACAATTAAAATTGAGAGGATTATATTGCTAAGTGGGTGATATTGCTGCCACCCCATTTCCCCCCATTTACTGGTGCTTTTCAATTGACAGCTAGGTAAATGACAGCTGGCAACTAACTGTGCACAAATTAGCCTACTATAATACGGTCTCGCCTTGTCCTCCCTTTGACCGCTGAAACAGACAAGAGAACTGAGCAGGCAAGACTGCACATATCAGATAGCTGTAAGTGCACACTTGTGCACCTGCAAAGGGCCAACAACAATTTTTAAAAATTGCACAATTTTCAGCAGCCGAAAACAACAACCACCACCCCAAGTGCCCTTTTTTGAGGCTCCAGAACACCCACCCACACACACACGGCGAACATAAAGGGGTAGTGATCGGAGCAAGGAGGGGGACTGGGGGAGGCAAGATGTGTTCTGCCAGGAAGGACACTGGGATACATGCTGGAACCAGCTGGAGGACTGTGGACTCAATGCACTGTGAGCCCAGTCATCTGTTGGGCACACCACAGTTTGTTCAGCAAACAACCAACCCACCATAGCTTATTCGAAGGGTGGCTTAGCGTGACGCATGAACCCGGGTGCTCATTATAAGTCTACATCATATTATGGATGGATTTGACAATCTCAATCTCACAGAGATTGTAGGATTTTGAGGATTAAGCTCATTCCAGCCCATGTCCATATACATTTGTGAGGACTTTAAAAAAATAATTTATTCATGGCATTTGGAAATTCATACTTTTTATGTGTATGTATTTTCCTAATCAGGATTTTTTTTCCTATTACTTTTCCTTGATGTACTGCAGTGCCACGAACACCTTTCTCAAATATACACATTTTGTGTACACTTTTCACAAATATGCACATTTTTTTGTGCGCATGTTTTTGAACTGTGTTGCCAAACTCAGAAAAGTGCAGATTTTGGGACACAACTATCTTAGCTCATGTATTGGCCTGTGAGGTGTGGATTTCCAAATTTGTATTAAAAACTCAACATATTTATAACCTTTGCTTCTTAGGAGCAACCAAGGATGAACTGATCTGCTTCTTTCTGCCACTCTTTCCCCTCTTCTCACATATATGTTCTATCAAGAAATCCCATAAAAAGTGAGCTTATGATACACTGATTTGACCTTGCAGAAATATCCATGAATGGAACTTCCAAAAAATACCTCTTACATCAAAAAAGCTGCTGTGAATAAAATCCACAGATTTGAGTCTATTTCAAGGTGTGGAAGGAAGAAAAGCTTCAAAGGGTTGCAGAGGAAGCCCCATGCACAAGCTCTCTGAATCCCAGATGCATTATCTAGAATTCCACGTGTACTTCAATGTGTACACTAACCTGAGGGGCAAAATGCTTCATTTCAATGGAAAGGGTATCTCTGATATGTATATCCAAATTGAGGGTGCAGAGCTGCCCATCCTTATGAAATGAACAAGAAAGCTCTCATGTGCAGGGATGTTTTGTACGTGACTGGAGCATCTGCACTCATATAGCAGGTGTTGGATCAAGATGATAATAATCTTGAATAGTTCTGAGCCTTACCTCCATGGTGGCAGAAGAGCAACCATCCTTTGGTGTACTAAATCTACAATCCAAAGCAATCTTGATAGAGAGTAAGCCCCACAGTGGACCTTAATTCCACGTAAATACATAAAGGATTGTTGTTGCACATAACTGAATTTTATAGTTGTCATGCTCAGAACCCCTTCCCTTCTCTTAATAGCCTCGATGCATGTTGCTCAGTGGAAGAGTGGGGATTAGTATCATAAATCCAGGAGCCAATGAGGGGAGTTGTCATCTTATACAGATCATTTCAAAGTCATTAGTGTGATTCAAGCTTATTAACAGGTCTAATAAAGATTGTAATTAGAGATATGGAGCAGGAACTTACAGAGATAAGGGCTAACAGTGAAGGGAAAGTAGCAAAGGCTTGTGCTCACTTTGACAAACCATATCAGACTGACAAATGGCATTTGCCAGTTTATTTTTATTTATTTCTTATATTTATTAATCACCCATCTGGCCAGTCACCCATAGTTTAAAAGTATCCGTCTGTTTAAAAGCATGCCTCTGAACACCAGTTGCTGGGAAAGAAGAGCAGGAGAGGGCTGACTGGGCTGTTGCCCTTATGTCCTACTTGTGGGCTTTCCATGGGCTAGTTGGCCACTCTGTGAAACAGAATGCTGGACTAGATAGGCTTCTGGTCTAATCCAGCAGGACTTTCCTTTAGTTCTTCTATTTTCAGTTTAGAACTGAAATGAATATACACACACACACAAAAAAACATGCATATGGATCTTTACATTTGAATTATGGATGTCACATTGTTTTGACATTCAAAATCCATATGCTTCCATCTTTAACAGTGCAATGCTGTACATGCCTACTAAAAAATAAATCCCATTGAATTTAATGAGGCTTACTCCCATGTTAGTGGCTATAGGACTGCAGCCCTCATGTGCATTCCTCTTAGATAGTTGATCTTCGGATGGAGGACTCCGAGACTGGAGTCCTCCACCCATCTAAAGCACTGCCAGCAAGAGCCAGGTCATCATCATCATCATCATCATCATCATCATCATCAGGCGATCACTCGTGACCGAGTAAGATTGTCTTCCATTTGTTTGTTTGATCGGTTGGTTGGTTGGGTTGGGTTGGTTGGGTTGGAAGACGCCTGTGCGTGAAGCTGTTTTATGTGGGGAGATCGGTGCACAACAATCACCACACAAACTTGACAGAGTACGGCAATGATCCAATGGCACGGTTACCCTGACGATTGGAAAACCATTCTCTGCTGCAGCCTTCATCCTCCTTCACAGCCGTTGTAATTTAGGTTTAAATTATCTTCCGCCTGTTCTGCCGTTGAGGACTTTATGTTTTGGATCGTTCTTTGTCTGGTTCCTCTCCCTGGACCTTACCGCCATGGGTGACCCTACTGGGAGTATATAGCTCCCGACAGCATTGCTCACAGGGTTCATCGGAACACGCAAGCCCCACTCACCACTTCAAGGTGACGATCTGGCGAGAGGGAAGAGCCAGGTAGGACAGGAGGAATGACGGAGGCATTTCTGCCTCCCATTCTTCTTTTTTCCTAACTTTCCTAGCTGTGGGTGGGGATGCCGATGAAGAGGGTTGTGGATCCAATAGATGAACTTGGAAGAAGAGCCACTGCAGAGCTTTCCATGGCAGCCATCTACGGCCTTGGGGTGGAATCCACCATATCCTATGGTCCCTGGGATGCCCTTCCAGGGACCATAGGATTGCTCTCTAAGTTAATGTAATACTTTCACACATAAAAAAAATGAACTCTGCAATCTATACAATTCTGTCTAAGGCCAAGTCCAGCATGTAGTGCTAGATGGGAGAGACAGCATTTGTGTCTTGCTCCAAGGGTGGGGCTAACGCACTGTGAGCTGCACAGATGCATGCCACATTAGGATGCTGGTGTCAGGGGGTGGAACTAAGCAGGGCTATTTAAGCCAGCCCCACCCAAACCCAATGTACTTACTATTTGCCAACACCCATCCACTCCAGTGTTTCACTTAATGCAAGCATTGCTGGTTCTGTTGGGCCAAGCAGAATTTTATTTATTTATTTTTTTACCACATACCCAGATTGGCCAAGGGGTATTGTTTTTTCATCTACTCTGCACTGGCTGTTAGCAGGTGGGTGCCAAGTTTAAATACGCAGGAATCGTCATAACTGGCAGAAGGGCAGTATGGGTAGGGCACATAGAGACTGAGTTATTGCCGAGGACTTCATGGTGCCTTTAAGGCAAAAGGGGGATTCCTGAGACCTCCTAGGGTGAGGGGACTAAGGGGAAGGAAGGAACAGCCTTTGGGCCTTAAGAGGTCACACACCTAGGGTCATGGGATCCAAGAGGTTACAATTCCTCAACATCTAAAGGTGTGAATGGAAGGTGGAGACAGACATTTGGGCTGTCCCCAGGCTCAGGGTCAGACTCTCCCTTATTAGATACCTTAGTGAAACCTGCAAAGATCCCACCATAGCAGATCTCTCATTAATTCAATAAAGTAGTGGTCTCATAATTTCTGGGGTCTTGTTACAATACTAAACACAATTCCATGCTCTATATCAAATAATGTCAGATACAAGGTTGAAGAGAATTGTTTTAATAAAAACATCAAAATGGATTTACAATGCAATTACATATTTTTCTGTGAAAATGTTTGGATTTGATGATACTTTCTAAGCTAAAATGAGCACATTCTGAATGTTGCACATCCTACTGTGGCTCAGTCCTTGTTGACATTGCTATGCCCACTCATCCCTACCACCACCAGCATCACAAAGGAAGCATATGCACATTCAGGTCAATGAAGGTAGGTTCTCCACCCTATCAGAAACCTCAACTGTTTAAGCTATTGAAATGGGAAAGAGAGTGTCCTAGACTCTGGCCTGACACTGTTTGGACTCTCTAATACCTTATCTTCCTTTGCTTCCTAAACCAATAAAGGCAACACTGTGCCCCTTCACATGAAGGGAATATGGGGTGGCGGGAATATGGGGTGGGCTAAGATTTTAAAATTTTATACTGTTTTAATGTATTTTAATGGAGAAAAATGTTTTAATGTATTTTGTTCTGTTTTATTTTCTGTACATCGCCCAGGGTGGCCAGTTTGCCGGCCAGATGGGCAATAGATAAATGCAAATAATAAATAAATAATAAATAAAATGAAGGGGCAAAGTGTGTCAAAAGTCGGGATGTATGAGAATGTATGCATGCATGAGTAGAGCCGGGGAAAAGGTAGGGCAAGCGGAGCTCAGGGGGTCAAGCCCAGTGAGTTCGCTGGACTTCCACCACCACCCCAATCGAGCTCCACGCACATCCCTACTTTGGATCAATAGCCACTGGAGCGCTCTGATCCTGCAGGTACAATGATTTAATTTGTTTTAGAAAACAAGAAAATTGGTAAATGTTCTAAAGCTTTCAGTGCAGTTAATAGAAGCACACATGCTTAGAATTTATTATCGTGAAATGATGCAAATGAAAACTCATTTCCCTTTATTTTTCTTTGTTGACAACAGATGTTGTGAACATTAAAAGCAGTCAGCAAGTGTGTGGGGAAATGTGTTAGATGAGTCTCTGAAATGATTGACACTTCTGAGCTTCAGTGAATTGCCTGTGAAGTTTTGACCTTGAAGCTGTCAAAGAGCTGTCCTTATGGAGTTTTCAGAATGGAACAGTTGCTGACTCAGAGTTTGATTACTGATTTTATCTGGGAATGGGGATTTTCAATAATTTAAGAAATCAAAGATTAGAGCTCCCCCCAGTCAAAAATAACAGCCGTATGTTTATATTTATATCATTGTACTGTATGCTGGTTTTTAACATGCTTTAATATGTGTATCAGATTTACATTATCAGAATATTTGGGGTACACTTCTTAAAGAGTCCTTCCACTCAAAATAAAATACACAATAAACCATGAGACAATGTAATTCAAGTCCCAGAAGACTTTTCAAACTGTCATGGCTTGCTAACTAAGCTTGACAGGACTTCTATTTATTTTGCTATTTATACAAAGTATGGGCACATCTGATCTTAATGTTTCCACAAGTGTGAACCTTAAGGATCTACCGTATGTGTATCTTTTACAAATTACCATGCAACAACAGCAACAAGAAATTCCAGTTTTATTTAATTAGATGAAAGTATCCTACAGTTCTCAGCATATGTTTTTTAATTATGCTTTCTGCATTCTGTTGCATTTTACCAGGGATGGGGACTCGGACTCGAGGACTCGACTCGTGAGTCGGACTGAGTCCCCCCTCTGACTCGACTCGGACTCGAGTCCCAATATTTTTAATGGGACTCGAGACTCGACTCGGGACTCGAGGCCTAGGACTCTTCGACATCCCTGGGCTGTGCCAGAAGGAGTGGAGAAGAGCGCGATCACCGGTGAAGAGCGCATGGAAGCGAGGCGTGCCGCTGCTCGGCCACTATGGACGGCTACCAGGAGCGCAGCCCCAACGATGTGTTGAGATTTATTTTGATTGATGTGTTGTGGGGGGGGGGGGGTTAGGGTCAGACATTTTGGTTTTGGCTGCCTCTGCCTGCCTGTTTGGGGTTCCCAGCCTCCTCTGCCTGCCTGGTCTCTTCTTAACCAGTTCCACAGTTTGAATTGTCCAAGACAAAGGCCTCTGCCTGCCTGCTTTGGGGTTCCCTGCCTCCTCTGCCTGCCTGGTTATTTTGGGTTTGTCTGCCTGGTGTGTTCTTGCCAAAATCAGTTGCAGAGTTTTGAAATAAAAAGGCACACTTGTGCCTAGAATTTATTTAAACCACACATCTGAAGCAGCCTTATTTTGTTGGGGGAAAACCCCATTGATTTTAATAGGGACTCGTGGAGTCAGTTTTGGGAGTGACTCGTGACTCGTGACTCGTGAGTCACCATTTTGGACTAAGGACTCGGACTCGGACTTGAGACTCGGGTCCAAAGACTCGTGACTCGACTCGTGACTCGAGCCCAAGGACTCTTCAACATCCCTGCATTTTACAGTGCAACCCCACACATGTCTACTCAGAAGTAAACCCCGTTGACATTGATTTCAGTGGAACTTACTCCTAGGCTTAGGCTGCAATCCTGCACCCACTAACCAGGGAGTAAGTCCCACTGAAATCAATAGGGCAAACTTCTGTGCAGACATGTATAGGATTCTGCTGTTAATGTATTTGTTGTGTCAGTCTTTACAATGTCAGTCTGTGAAATTTAGATGTCTTGACCATATCTAAATTTGAATTTGAGTTTCTAAGTTCAACCTCTGTTATCACTGAATTGAGGGCCAAAAAGGATTTTTTCTAGAAAGGTAGGGTTGGTTGTTTTTTTCTCATGTCCAGCCTCTGAGAAAGCTGACTCCTTTGAAAACCCATCTGAAAGATAGTGGGCAGTATCCAATACTGATGCTGTGCCTCCGCTGTTCGTGTTGCACCTGTGGGATCCATCACTTGCACAGCAGGAAGTTAGTGCCTCCTAAAGCAGCACCAGAGACATTTCCAGAATGGAAATGTTCCCTTCTGCTAGCTCCCTTGACCTGTTCTGGAAATGAGCATTTCTGCTCATTTCCAGTCACTTTGGGAAATGCCAGGGATGTTGAAGAGTCCTTGGTCTCGAGTCACGAGTCGAGTCACGAGTCTTTGGACCCGAGTCTCGAGTCCGAGTCCGAGTCCTTGGTCCAAAATGGTGACTCACGAGTCACGAGTCCTGAGTCACTCCCAAAACTGACTCCACGAGTCCCTATTAAAATCAATGGGGTTTCCCCCCAACAAAATAAGGCTACTTCAGATGTGTGGCTTAAATAAATTCTAGGCACAAGTGTGCCTTTTTATTTCAAAACTCTGCAACTGATTTTGGCAAGAACAGACTAGGCAGACAAACCCAAAATAACCAGGCAGGCAGAGGAGGCAGGGAACCCCAAACAGGCAGGCAGAGGCAGCCAAACCCAAAATGTCTGACCCTAACCCAAACCCCCCACAACAACACATCAATCAAAATAAATCTCAACACATCATTGGGGCTGCGCTCCTGGTAGCTGTCCATAGTGGCCGAGCAGCGGCGCGCCTCGCTTCCATGTGCTCTTCACCGGTGATCGCGCTCCTTCTGGCACAGCCAGAAGACTCGTCAACAGCCCAAGGATGTTGACGAGTCCTTGGTCTCGAGTCCCGAGTCGAGTCTCGAGTCCCATTAAAAATATTGGGACTCGAGTCCGAGTCGAGTCAGAGGGGGGACTCAGTCCGACTCACGAGTCGAGTCCTCGAGTCCGAGTCCCCATTCCTGGGAAATGCTGGCTTCCCGTTACACTAGCAGTGGGTTCTGCTGGCACATGGACAGCATTGGATACTGCCCAGTAAGATTGTTCTGTATTGGTTTTTATTATATGAGTTCTATTGTTGTACGATGCCTTGCGAGGGCTTCTGCACTGAAAGGTGACCACAAAATATTTTAAATAAATAAAAATAAAATACATTTTTGGAAGAAAGGTTTTTTTGTTTTGTTTTGTTTTTTTCAAATGGAAACATTGACCTGACTGAGCCCCAGTCAGTTAATTTTTCATTTTTTGCAAAACTAATGCTATGGCTAACTGGTAGGTATGAATGGGGATTGGTGGTATCATCATTCACATTTGTTTCCATTTCTTTTATATATTTTTTTACTGCTTGTGGCAGCAGCAGAAGCAGAACTGATTTGGGTTGCCACCTCTTTTCACTATCCCATTCATAACCATTCATAACTCATCTTGTAGGCTTACCTTCTTGGTAGCAGCAGAGCTGATTTTGGCAGCCACTTCCTGGTGGCCACCATTTTATTTTCCCAGAATGTCTTGAACATTGTCTCTTTCTGGGGCATTCCAGGAGGGGGGAAATGGCTGCCAGCAGATGGAAAACTGTCACAGACCAGCACACCCTGTTCTGTGAGTGGAAGGGAAAAGAGGCAAAATAGTTTGCCCCAAATCCTTTTTGCTCTACTCTTCCTGTGGCCTTTCCCAGTGCCACCAGGTGGAATCTACCCCCCCCCCCGTCTCCACCAAACCAGCTTTAAAACTCCCTATGTCTCAAGTATCTACTATAGGCAGTGTGCAGGATTGACTGTTAGATGTGGGGTGTGTAGCCAAAAAAGGGACCACAAAAATTTAAATAATAAAGTTTAAACGTTACTGAAGAAAAAGGTCAATAGGATTGTTTTTAAAAAATAATCAGCCTGGATACTGCATATACACACACAGTGTATCGAGCTCCCGAAGCTCGACTCTCATCAGCCTGTTGAGTGCTCCACCCCATTTGGCTTGGAGGCTCCAGCCAAATATTAATGTCTTTTCCCCCAGGGTAGGGAAGGTGAGAATCTTTCCCAAGATTGGTTCCCCTCAGAAATCTGACAACCTGTCCAGCGCTACTAGCCTGAAGTTTATTAGCCACCCCTGAGTCTCTTTGCTCCCTATTTCCTGTTACTCCAAGGAGGTTCTCCTATCCACACTGCCAATGCAGCTGTTTTGAACTTTTAAAATAAGGAACTGGAGACTAGTAACCAATATCAGCCTATGCTCCTGGCTTCTTCTAGAGAAGAGCATGACCTGGCTTTGAAAATCAGCCTTCTCCTTGTCCCTTCAGCCAGAGCAGCTAGACTGGTGGGGACTAGGAAGAGGGCCTTTTCTGTGGCGGCCCCCATACTGTGGAACTCCCTCCCTAGTGACATCCGCCATGCCCCCTCTCTGTTGAGCTTCCACCGCTCACTAAAAACATGGTTATTGAGGCGGGAATATGGGGTGGGTTAAGATTTTAAAAGTTATACTGTTTTATACTGTTTTAAATGTATTTTATATCATGTATTTTAAATGTATTTTATCATGTTGTACATCGCCAAGAGTGGCTGGTTTGCCGGCAAGATGGGCGATTCAGAAATACAGCAAATAAATAAATAAATAAATAAATTCTCCAAACAGGTGCCCTCCAGATTCCTTGTACTACAATTCCCATCATCCCATGGTAGCAAGCATGGCCCCAACCTGGTGCCCCCTAGATGTGTTGGACTACAACTTCCATCGCCCCATCCAGAAGGCCTGTCAGTATGTTGGCTGCAGATGATGGGGGTTGTAGTCCAACATCTCTGGTGGGTTCCAGGTTGGGGAAGGCCAACTTAGATTTTAACCTAAAGAGCTCTGCTTGCAAATAGCTTAACTCAGGGGAACTCATCTGTGCAGCTGTGCCTCCTGCTCTAAGAGGCTAGTGAGTTGAAGAGATAAAGTCCAAGATGAAGGCTGCAATCCTATATCCACTTACCTGGGGGAAAGCTGCATTGAACACAGTGGGACTGAGACTTTATTTTATTTATTTATTTATTTATTTATTATATTTATACCCCGCCTTTTTTCCTGCAAGGAACCCAAGTCGGCTTACATAGTCCTCCTCCTCTCCATTTTATCCTCACAACAACTCTGTGAGGTAGGTTAGGCTGAGAGTCAGTGACTGGCCCAAAGTCACCCAGTGAGTTTCATGGCCGAGCGGGGACTAGAACCCGGATCTCCTCCCAGTCCAACACTCTAACCACTACGCCACACTGGCTCTTACTTACTTATAGATTCATAGATCATAGAGTTGGGAGGGGCCTAGTACAAGGCCATCAAGTCCAACCCCCTGCTCAATGCAGGAAACTAGAGGAGGGGTCTCCCATCCAAGTAATAACCAGGCCTGACCCTGCTTAGCTTTCCATGCTCAAACAAGCTGAGCCAGTGAAACATGTATATAGGCTTGTACTGCTAGTGACTATTAGCCCAAAATCATATGAAATCATGACGATCCGTGCTAGATCAAAAAAATTTTTTAATCAGGGATCAGATCTATGATGGTTGTTCAACATTTCAGAATGAAACTGCTGATTTGGGGGGACCCTTTCTTAATCCACTACAGTTCCATTTCAAATAGCCTGTGACAGTTTGACTTTTATATACTTTCCGGGCAGAAAAAGAGAGGCACCCTCTGCCTATTGAGCTGAATTATGATAGCAACCTGGCCAGCCAGCTAAAGAATGCCCTTGTATTATGCAGCCATTAAAACACAGGAGAATCAGTGGCACAAGGTTGACATGAATTAAGAGATACCTGTTGTTGGCAAGGTTCTCACAAATTGACTGAGAAAGGAGCCCCAGGCAGGGCTCAGTTCCTTTGCCTTTAAACAAAATGCAAGTGGAAACCAACTGCTGGCTGGGCTCACACCAGGGCAAGTTGGAGCCATCAGAGGGATGATGAGACGGAATCTGGGTTTCCGAGCCGAAGAAGTTCGTCAAGCTTTTACCAACCTAACAGATTCTGCGCACATCCCTACAACAAATACCATATGAGCAATAGGGTAATAAAACATCCAGGGATAAATGCAACCAGATAAGCTAACTAGACTGTGTCCCTATTTTATTCCTGTCCCTTATCTACATAATCTTTTTCTGCCATTGCTCCAGCTCTCTCAATCAGTTTTAAATCAGCCAGCAGCACTGACCCTTTCTTTCTGCTAGGACTCACTCTTCTTCTTTTTCCTTTTGTTCCTCTGCCATTCTGTCTTTTGTCTCTTAAAATTATTATTTTTCTTCCCCAACTCCAACCAATCAGGCAGGTAGTTTCTTGTTAATTCTGTAAACTAAGTTTCTGTTTCCTGAGTTTAAAATTTTTCTTCTTCTTTCTCTGTCTTACGGTCCCTTTCCCACTCTTCTTCTTGCCGTTTGATGATCTTTATAATCTCCTGCTCCTAGGCACAACTTCTTGACCACTATATTCTAACTAAACTTTTGACCTTAAACTTTAATCATTTGGCTGAAGCTGACTAGCAAAAATACAAGAAAGCTTTAAGATAATATCTTATAATATAATAACGGTGCAATCCTATCAGGATGCCTGTAACCCCCCCAAACTCGGAGGCTTACGGACATCCAATGCGGAGTGGTAGGAGCAACGGAGGTGATCTTCACCTCTCCGTCCTCCTGCTCTGCATTTTTGTTGGACGAGCTTTCTCGCCCGTCTACCTGGAGCATCTCAGAGTTGGATGGAAAGAGGCTGGAGTGGCTTCAGGTTACCTTGCAACCAGGCCTTTCCATCTCATCCCTGCCCCCCCAAACATCCCCTTTTACCCCTCTCCAACATCGCTTTCCCAACTTTAGAGAACAGCCAGTGTGGTTCTTTCTGTGCTGGCTGTGAGGAGGAAGGAGAACGGAGCCCCAATTCCTAGCTCTGAGGTCGGAGTGCAGTCTCCAACCTCAGATCTGGGGATCTGAAAAATCCCATGGCCCCTCAGATGCTGCCTAGGGGCACAGGATTGCTCCCTCCACCAACTAAATACAAAAGTGGAGGACAGTTCTGTTCCTTCACATATTTATTTATTTATTACATTTATACCCCGCCTTTTTTCCTACAAGGAACTCAAGGCGGCTTACATAATCCTCCTCCTCCTATCCATTTTATCCTCACAACAACCCTGTGAGGTAGGTTAGACTGAGAGGCAGTGACTGGCCCAAAGTCACCCAGTGAGTTTCATGGCAGAGCGGGGACTAGAACCCAGATCTCCCGAGTCCCAGTCCAACACTCTAACCACTACGCCACATAGACACTTATATTTCCCCTGGGGCAGACGGGACGGAAGCCCTGGAATAATGCTACATCCATCCAGAATATTCTTGCAAAATTAAAATGATATGAATTTGAAAATTGTCCTGAATCTGTGCTTCGGGACTGGGAGAATTTTGATCAGTTTACGTCTTGATACGAACTTACCCAATTTGCACATCCCGAGTGTGAACTGAAACACAGTTGTCCTTTGGTATTTGCACTTCTCCAGATTTTGTGATGGCCTTCTCCGAAGAAACCGTTCATACAAAAATGTGTATATTGGAGGGGGAAATGTACAAAAAAAGCATTATATAAGGAAAAACTATGTACAAAAATATGTATATTAAGCAAAGGTGCAAAATCATTAGGAGAAATACATACAAAAATATATGCAAATTTCTATGCAGAAGTTTTTAAAATAATAATAATTGCAAATGAATGCAGAAATGAGACAGAATGAATTGAAGGCTAGAAAAATGAGAAACTGTGAGAAACACAAATGGACAGATTCACCATCCTTATGTGTGTTGCATATTTTATTCCTATATCTCAGTGATCAATTGAGTTGTCACATTATAAATAAACAAGCTTACAATGGCAAGCAGGCCAGAACTCCGTTCATTTGGCCAGTAATCACTATATATAACTAAAGATACTTCAGTGATGTCTTCAATTATACACATTCCATACCAATTCAGACAAAGAGCAGCCTCTATAAACTGCCTCAGGAATCCTTTTCTGGGCTTCTACAGTTGTGTAATCATGGTGGTCACATGCACAAGGAAGTGTTGGTTTTATAGATGCTGCCGCACATGGAGCATCTGAACTAAGGCACCAGTTTTTAGTTACAAGTATCACCTCCATAGCATCACTGTCAGCTCTGAGGTTCTCATGTGGGGAGCAGTTGTTATCCAAACTAGACCTATGTTCCACTGAAGTCAATGGTTTTTAGGAAATGTAATTGAATGTGGAATAGCAGCTTTGATTTTCAAAATATACTTGTGATTTCAAGACATTTGGGCAAAATCTAGCCTATTCACTGTTATATAAATTGTAAAGCAATGATTCTGCTGAAAAGCCTGTTTGACTCAAAGAGTGGTGAAATATTACTATAGCTGGAGACAATTGGAAAAGATTGCCATCTGCCTTGCTTTTTTCTCCCTTATCTTTCAATTCCACTAGATTCAAGCATCTGTACTTTTATCTGTGTAATAACCTGAAAAGAGTTCAAAACGTTGTCATTCCACCAACAATTAAACCAATGGCTCCATGATTCATGGAGGGAACATAATCATTTGTTTCAGTTATTGAGTTTTAATTATTATTTATTTTGCACAATAATCATTGTGTAAAAGCAGAAGGGGGGGACGATGTTATCTACTGTAAAATGTGTTTTGCTGTTTAATTTGGAATATTTCTCTTGTTATGGGAAGGCATGTCGCATTGGAAGAGATCTGAAGGCCTTCTCTTTCAAATTCAGACAGGATTTGCTGATATCATGCAGATTATTTTATGCGACAAGTAGATATAGCCAGAGGCTCCGAGATATTCCAATCTAGATATATTTGTAAGTATTCACATGCATAGGCCCAGCTTTTACTAGCATTCTATATGTGGTGGGGAGAGCACATAACCTGGAGGCTTATTTCTGTGCCCTACCATTTATACAACCTTCATGCTAGGGTGCAATGTGGATGGGGTCTTAATGGCAATGGAGACTGGAGGCTCCAATGTCAGTAGGGCAGGGTATCCACGCCAGGCTCCAGTCTGAACTTTTAAGGAGCTATCCATGGTGCTGAACTTATCTTGGGGTTACCACCATGGATAGTTCCTTTAAAGTTCAGAATAAAACTCCACTGACATTCGAACCCCCAGCCCTCGCCCTTAATGGCACCTTATTTCAAAATACTGTGTCTGCCACTAAGAACAGGGTCAGCTTTAGATTGGAAGGGTGGGGAACATTCAGGTCTGGGGGAGGGGATCCTCCCAAGGTCCCAATCTGGCCCTCTGGGGTTCTCTGATGGCCATGTCCCCTTCCTCCAATCACCAATCATTGGGTGTTTTTCCAGCACTTGTGCAGTTTTTTCCCCATTCTAAAAGGTTAAAATACATCTCCTAAGGCTTAGTTACTGGCAATAAGAGATGTAAACTAAAATATGTTTGGTTTTTGTTTTGTTTTGTTGCATTTTTGATGATGCCCCCTTTGCCTTCGACTCATCCAACACTTGAATGCGGCCCCCAGGGCTTCTCTGAAATTGAATCTGGCCTTCAGGCTCCCCACTCCTGCTCTAGTATATCAGAAGTTGAAGATCATGAGCAGGGACAATACTGAAGTAGCGAAAATCAGCCACATTGTGGACTCTTCCCATGTGATCTGTGGCTTCAGGAACAATGGGGCAGATCTGGAGGAACACAAGCTACCATGGTTCCTACACCTAAAGTAATGTTAGTTCTTAGATGATGGGGCCTGTAGATTTCCCCACACACACACTACTACAGTCCCAGGAGTTCATGCATGTTTAATAACAAAAGTAACTGGGGCTACACCAAACTCATCTCTAGATCAAATGAAGAAAATTGAAAGTGAGGGCTATTAATGACTATGGATATGCTTTTTAGACAGAAGTCTAAAAACCCACTGAAAATGTTAGGTATTCTTTGGGACTACTGAAAATGTTTGATTTCGTTTGAGCTCAGTTCTGCTGTAATGTGCTATAAACGGTAGAATGGCTCAGACTTGGTAAACTTTGGATGTGTGTGTGTGTGTGTGTGCGTGCGTTTTCATTGAATTAAGAGACTCATTTGCATCTACTTTAAGTCAGTACAAAGGGGCTTTAGTGTAAACGATAAAATCTTTGGAGATTTCCCCTTCCCATGTCTAAGCACTAAGCAAAACAGAAGCAGAAACAGATGGTAGGTATTTTGATGTCTTCACTTCCTGTGACTACCTGGGGAAGAGGGAATCATGCTGCTGTTACATGATGTGTAAGTGTAATACTTTCTATTAAAGTTATCACAGAAACTTCTTGTTGCTGCATTACGGGTTCGATAAAGAATGTTTTCCAGCTAGAAAAGTTACTCTTTGATGTTTGTTTCTCATATGTGTCTGTTTTAATGAATGCATTCCATTCACATGGTAATCAGAAATAATGTGGGTGCCCTATTGCAAGCAGGGGGCAAAAACAAGTTTGTAAATGTGACAGCATTCAGAAGAGTTTCTAACCATTTCATGCAGGGTTAGGTCCATGAATTACAACCATCCTACCAAAACGTTCCCCATGGGCCAGGGAGAAAGCTTTGGCAAGTAGGGATGGATGAATCTGTCAGTTTTGCTTTCTCCTGTATTTGAATTTTTGAAATCTCAAGTTCTTTTCATCCTGTATATGAAGATACGTGCAACGTAGGGATAGGTGACCCACCCGGCATTCAACTTGTGGTGCGTGAGCCGAGCACTCCTGCTGGATGAGCTGAGCCGAGCACGAGTGCCAGCTGACGCACTCGCTGAGCTTCCAGGTCCCCGGTTCTATGTTGTTTACATAGAAAACGGCCAAATTTAGGCTAAATTTGCGCAAATTTGGCCGTAATTTGTGCAAATTTGGCTTTTTTCTACATAAACAAGATAGCGCCAGAACCCAGAAGTTGCTTTCCCTGGCTTGGCTTGCGAGTACGTGAGTCGAGCCTGGGAAAAGGTAGGGCGAGCGGAGCTCAGGGAGTCAAGCCCGGCGAGTTCACTGGACTGCCACCCACCCCCCCCAATCAAGCTCTGTGCACATCGCTAGAATTCTTATCAAAACCAAACCAAAATAAAATTCTCACCCATCTGTACTGGGCAAATACTCAACAAATACAGCTATTCACAGCATGGAGAAGACTATGTTGTACCTGCCTGCCATATAGCTGTTAAATATGATGAGCCAGTGAGAAAAACATGTTGACAATCCTAATTTGGCACCAGAAACATGAATGCACAAGAATTCAAACCCAGACTTTTAAGAGCTAAGGACTCAAAGTGCTGGGCCTGGATGGATGAATATGTCAGTTTCGGTTTCTCCCACATTTGATTTTGGTTGTTGTTGTTGTTGTTGTTGTTGTTGTTTACTCTCAAATTCTTTCCATCCTGTTTAAGATGGAAAGCATTTGCTTTTTTTTTTTTTGTATATTTATAAACAAAAATGAACTGAACAGCTTTCTCACCCATCCCTATTGGCAGGTTAAGTACTGTAACCTGTGACATGTATATTGCCTACCTCTGCTTGAAGCAGTTTATCTCCCTCTAATTTAAAATATTCCCAGGTAGCTCAAATGACTTGTGCACATTGAATTTCTTTGTCAGAGGAAAGAGAATTGTGTCTGGACATATCTTATTGCTAGTCACTAGAGCAAGGGGTAGCAACTTGTGGCCCTCCAGATGTTTTGGCCCACAACTCCCACCTTTCCTCACCACCATTGGCTATGCTGGCTAGGGCTGAAGGGAGCTGTAGGCCAAATCATCTGGCCACAAGTTGCCCACCCCTGCACTAGGGGAATGTTGACAACTTCATAGTGGTATAATATGATGCACTTCAGTGAAAACTCTGATTTTATATTATCTAGCAGATTTTTTTTTTAAGGTATCAGAATAGGCAGCTGTGACTTCATGTATATCAGATTGCTCTTCCTGTGAATCAAGAGCAGAATTAGTATTGTTGCTATTCTGCATGTGTTAGTCATCCGGGATGCATTCGTTATGAATGCTAAATACTTGTAATTTAGATTATCAATATGTTTTGGTCCTTTGCCTAATGAGCAAAAGAGCTCATTATTATTTTCTATAGAATTCCTTGGCATGGCAAGGGGAAACCACAGTCATTTTAAAAAGTAGTTATGCACTTAAGAAACCACTTGCAGGCCAAAGCCTGCCAAACCAAATCTTCAGCGAAAGCAATAAATGGACCATTTTATATCTGTAAACTGAAATGCAGATAAGATTGTGAAGATCAAATATGGCCTTGGGGAAAAACGACCTTACACTAAATGCTATAGTGGGGACAAATAATAACAACAAAAACAACAACTCCAAGCCCTCCACACTGAGAAATTTCTCTGAAATTTCCCACAATTTTCAGGTGCAATTTCTTTTTGCCCCCCCCCCCATGAATGGTCAAAAATGAATTGATCAAAAAATTGGCACAGTGCTAGTATTATAATAATGATACTGTCCATGATGTCATTATAGAATCTAAGGCTCAATTTAGACTTTTACCTGGTGGACTGGAGTCTTCACATAGTGGAGGAGCACACAGGCTTCCTTTTATTCTGCTATAATTAACAATAAATATAACATCTCATGTGACATAGAGACTCTATGGAGATACCTGATAATGTAGCTGCCCAATTTGCATATTTCCCCCTTTTTGTGGGGGAAAGAAGGGATGTACTAAAAAGAAGGACATGGAATGGCCATTGAAATGCCTTCAAATGGCCATAGAAAATCATTGGAAGATTTTAAGGACCATCTTCACATCAAAATATCTGCAAGAGAAAAACATTTGTTTTTCCTATAAAAGAACTCCAAATAAAAATACTTCCTTACACAGAGGTTTTAGGGAACAACTATTTTCCTAACACAGCAGTTTCTGTGGATCACCTAGCAGTTTCAAATAGGCAAAGCCATTGGAATGCAATAAACAAAACGTGACTGCAGTCTTACATAAGGCAACATCTCCAAATTGACTAGACATAGGGGTGGGGGTCCTAAAAGTGCCAGGGATTATTTCCAGGTTTACAGATGCCCTCTGCCCTGGCAACCTCCCATTACAAATGACATGTACCGGTACTTCCAATTGGCCATAGAAATACACTGGAATGATTCCAGAAGCCCCACAGGAAACAACAGGAGTCCAAATATTCCTCATGAGTGTCCGGAAGGAGCACCTACAAATAACTGAAAGGGTGTTGGAGCCCCTAGCAATGTCCCCTCCTTCCAAGTGGGCATAATGTTCAGATGTGCTACAGATTGGCCATAGGAAAGCATCATCCCTACAGATCCATTGGGAATTCATGTAGTCAGAGTGTTTCAGACAATTAATGGTATGGCAAGATGGATGAATCTGCCAAGTTCAATTCCACTCAGTTTCTCATTTATTTCTACACTGAGTTTGTTTCTGCACCAATCTGATTTTTTTTTTAAAAAAATCCATGTAAAAATTGGCATGCAGATTTGTGGGCAATTCTCAAAATGTTTTCATTTTCTTTGCATTTTACAAATCATACACATTTTGACAGGCAATTTTCCATAAGTTAAAGCATTCTTGCATACACTTCTCTGTACTATATGCATTTTTGTGCACATGTGTACACAAATTTCTCCCCCTTCCCTATTAATTGCCTGTGCCATGTCCCAAGTGTCAAAAATTGTGTCCCTAATGGTGTGACAACCCTACATAGCCATTTCTGATTAGAGGATCCTCCTCGCCTCATCATTCCCCCCACCCTGGATTCCACAGGAATAAAAATGGAAGTTATTTCTGATGAAAATGTGTCATCTGTTGAACATCATATATGAATCTTGCTTCCTCACAAATAAGTTTAGAATTTCTCTTTAAGAAATAGGGTATTTAGAAAGTAAACTGTCTTGTTTCTATTTATGCTACTTATCTGCCTTCTCTTTCATCCCTTTTATCTCAATTCCTAATCTTAATAAACCTTTTTAATTTGAAACTTGGACTTTGACTATATAATGTTAACAAACCAAGGGTCTTTTCCTTGCATGCCAGATCTCACTTTCACACTCAGTGGTGACTGAAGAGTTAGCTGATAGTTAGCCCCTCTCAGAATGAAAATTAACCTGCAGCTCTTCGAGTTCCTCTTATTCAGCAGATACAATGAAACTGAGAGGTGATGGCCATTGGAGTTTTGCAGGCTGGCCTTGCCCTCAAGGCAGATGGGCTTTCTCCACCATACAAAGAAGATTCTTACCCACCTGGTATATATATGAATCAGGAATCAGACCTGTGTTACAGGCCTTGGATGTTGCATTAAAGTCTTATAAAACCCATGCAGCTGCAGACTATAATTTTGTGTCACAGATGATGATTTTTGCAAGGCCTGGAAATATTGCGCCAGTATAAAAATATGACTTGTGCTATTGCTCCTTAAATACTGTATCCACTCAAGCCTTAAATCTAGACATACTGGGTGATTATTATTTAAAGGTGCTGTAAAACTAGCAATTTACATTTTGACCTCTTAATTCACCTTAAAACACACAATTATATTGTATATTACAGAGCAGACAAGCCTTTAACAAGCAGTAAAATATGTTGCGTCTAATTTTTGTTTCAGGAACATAATTAACAGCAATCATGAATACACAGTAGCTGCACACAAACTCCATTTGATGTATTAATGATATGGGTGTATGAATTAAGTTGCTTTCCATACGCTCGGGTGAACTCAATTTTATATGCTTAAGAGGCACTATACATCCCTAGATTGGGGGAGGGGAGAATCAAATAGATACTACATTATATTTTTATAGCATTCAGCTTACTTAATATCTCCCATGTCCTTTAAATACATGTAGGGTTGATTAAAAGAATGAATTATAATGGTTTAAGTTTGCATAAAAACATAAGAAGTCATGCTGAATCAGAACAAAGGCCTATCTAGTCCATCATTCTATTCACACAGTGGACAACCAGCTGCCCACAATCAGGACACAAATGCAGTAGGTAGATTGACACACACAAGTCAAATCTGTGACATGCCTAATCTGTACCTGTTTTCTCAAAAAACAAACAAACAAAAACCCTGAATGTTTTGGGGCCGTATCCAACTATGTCATGCCACTAGTGCAAATAATGTTGCACTAGCAGAAGCTAGGTTCCAAACTACCTGCAAGAAGAGGATCCAATGGAAGTTACATTTGTGCAAATCCAGTCGCACAAGCATAATGCACAAATGCTTCTGCAAAGAAATGACTGAGCAGAGCTCCATTAATGCTATTTGAGTTTGTGGAATGATGACGTTGGATACTGTCCATTGTTGGTGCCGTCTTCTAATTTCCGACCTATAAATAATGATGTCACAGTAATTTACACTGTAACTATAATAATAATCAGCAGTGTGTGTGTGTGTGTGCGTGTGTGTGTGTGTGTGTGAGAGAGAGATGACTCACTGACTCATCATTCTATCTCCTATTTCTCGTTAAGCTAGAAAGCTGAAATTTGGCATGGTTATTGCTTATGGATCATTAATAAAAACTATGTTGTGAAATTTTATTTTAAAAGTTCTTCTGGGGTGGAAAGGGGGTGGTGACTGAGGTACTCAAAGTACAGGGTAGGAAGTAATCAGTTCTTTTAATCCATTCGAAGAACAGGTCCTTCAGCTAGTATTATATAGATGATATCCATTTGTGGCTTTGCACTAGTGGAAAGTATTTCCACTCATGTCAGGCAGGCCACCTGATTTTCCCAGATCCCCCCTATCTACTGCAGCCCTCTGTGCCATATCCCATAATTGAAAATGGTCTGCAGATTGATTCAATAACAATTTTTTTTTTGTATTTGCTCTGCCATATCCCATACTGTTCTGGAATGTTACCCTACTCTGAGAAACAGCTTCTCAGTGGTGCTGGGGTTGGTGGGAGTGGGGTGGGTGGGTAGCAGAATTCAGGTGTCCCACCTTATATGAATGGAAGTGTTTTTTTGCTAGTGCAAAGCCACCACTGGATGCAACCCACAGTGCTGTATCAAAGTGATTGAAACACTGATTCATTATCCCATTAACCACCCTCATAACAGCCCTATAAGGTAAGCCAGCATTATTCTCCTTGTGTTACAGATGGGGACAGGCATAAATGGGATGAAATTAAAGAAAGTGACTCATCTAATCATAACAACTAGAGAGTTCATGCCTAAACTTGGGAATTTTAATCCATGGCTTGTATTCTTAACCATAACACATAGTTCTCTCTGCATGTTCAGATATTAATTTCTGCACTCGGCAGGCATGATCCTATGTTGTCCACCCTTGATGCATGTACGCCTCTGAACATGGAGGCCTACGTGCATCCAATGGGGGGTGCGGGGTGCAAAGGTGGCAATTTCTGCCACCCCACACCTTGTGCCCTGCATTTCCTCTAGATGGCCATTTTCGGCCCTCTAGATGAAATGCTGCTGAGGGGGAGGGAAGGAAGGAGGCTGGGGAGCCATTTGAATAAGGTGTAAGCCATCAGCCTCAGTCTCCTCCCCTTCCCGCCCCCCAGCACGCCCCTTTGGCCCTCCCTGAGGTCAATTTCTGACCTTGGAGACACAGCCAGCGCAGCTCTTTCTGTGCTGGCTGTGAGGGGAATGGGCGGGGGCTCTGCATTCGGAGTCCCAGCTCCACAGTCGGAGGACCTCAGAGAACCTCGGAGTTGGGACTCTGACAATGTTGGGAGGCCATAGGATTGCGCCCTTAGAAATATAATCCCCACTGTTCTCTAGCATCATGCTCCCTCTGGTAAAGATGTTGATTAATAATTGTTTATATGATCACCTGATGACTTGATCATCAACAACAACTCTGGATTCCAAAATATTTTACTCCGAGGCTGGAACCTGTTTTAACTGCCAATGATTCCATCAAAGAACATTGGAAATTGCAGTTTTCTGGTGATGTTAATGTTTCGTTGTGGCTCTGTGATGCACCATCACAGGGAGAGGAAGTGAGCAAAACAGCAAAGTCAGCCATCCTCACCACTGCCGCCAAGTGGGTATCTTTATTCCCTAGCTGCCTAAACTGTCCATTAACCTATGGAGCTTAATTATTAGCCCAGCCAACTCACTATACTGGCTGTATGCACTTAGGCCTGAGGTGAATAACAAGGCCTAAGAAAAAGTTGTTCTAAAACAAATTTGTGTTTACTTAAAGGTTTCGTAAGGCAACAAAAACAGTTATTCACAGGGCTTTTTTTCTGGTGGAACTCACACCGGAACTGAGTTCCAGCACCTTTTCTTCTATTAATTGCATTACAATTTAATCGCCATCTACTCCCGAGGAAATGTAATCCAAGAGTTCCGGTACCTTTTTCTCCAGAAAAAAAGCACTGGTTATTCAGAAGCTATTTTTAGAAGAACCCCCCCTAATGTTAGAGCAGTTTGAACAATTAGCCATAAACATAAATACGATTAACAGATGCATCCAGCTAAACTTTTTATAGACTGTTTGCCTAACCCAGCCAATACTTATTGATAAGGAAGCTTCCGGCTCTCTCAGATCAGCTTCTCCAGTCTGGATCCCATTACATGCCACTATCCTGACTTCTTTTTGCAACAGTGTTCTAAACATCAGTTCTGGCTCTGTCAAATTCACTCTTCTTTTCTTCTCCTTTCCAGATCTCTTTTCTGTCTTCCATCGCTATTTTCCAGCTTTATTTATATACAGTATTTTTAATCCTCCTCCCAACCTTCTGGACAATGAAAAGGAATACTGCTTAGGTTTCTATTTCCTCCTAATTGACAGGTTCCTGAGTTGAACCTTTGACCCACCTATGAGCTTGTTTCCCTTCAAATATTATACTCTTGTGCTGAACACTTGCCCTTCCTGTGCAAACATTTTACAATACAAAAACTAAACACAAGATGGCTGCAAGTTTAATTCCTTTACAGGATCCCTCCCAAACACCTGTCACACAGCTACAATCCCTTGAGGCCATCCCAAAATATCCTTGCAGATAAGTTAATTTCAGTTTGCAGTGTAGACGTACCCAGAGCACTCACAAGATGTAATAATCTTGCAACGGCAACACTAACTTGAAGGAAGGTGTATCAACTCTGTTGGAGGATGTGGAAAGGAGTCAGTCCTATACTGGTTAGGCTGAAGCAGGGTTTGCCCCTTTATGCACAGCTTGGTTATTGAAACTGGTTATCACCACATGGGTTGCTAAACCCTGCTAAAAAGGCTTTTAAAAAGAAATGGATTGTCCAAACAAGGTTTAAAACTAATAATCAATCAATCAATCAATCAACAACTTTATTTTGCTTAGCCAAACAGGCTTTAGCAAACACCATAAAACAAATCAGTAAAACTTTTACGCAATATAATTAATACAATTAAATCAATAATATAAACCCAACATTATCTTTTCTTGGCAGACGATATCATAATCTCTCTCCTTGTCCAGGCTAATTTAATGTACTTGGCCGTAAATAGGACACATAATAATCAGATCCTGTTAACAAAAATGTCAGTTTTTTGGAGAGAGTTAACATCTCCAATACAGACAATGAGAGGATCTAAGTAATAAAGGCATTTATTAGTTTTACTTACAGTCCGTTTATTCATATGGGTGTGTCCATCATGTTGGAGAGGTAGAAAGAGAGAGAGAGAAAGCCGGCCACAGAGAGGCTGGAAGTAGGGAGGAGGGGTTACAAAACATGCACCCTGGGGATTGTTCAATTAACAGGGTCAGGCCTGGTTCTGACTTGGATGGGAGACCCCTCCTCTAGTTTCCTGCATTGAGCAGGGGGTTGGACTCGATGGCCTTGTAGGCCCCTTCCAACTCTATGATCTATGAATCTATGAATCTATGAACCCTTTCCTCCCACTCTAACTAGTGGTTACATTACCTCGTTGATTTAAGCAGGCAATACTACAATTTCCATCAGACTCTACATATATATGAAATACATGCTCATTCACTGGGTGAAATGGTATTGCATGGAATGGTAAAGCTAGAACCACATGTTAACCATGTCATGGGGATATCACCAAAACTGCATGCCCATGTCAAGTTCTCCCTCTATCCTCCATGAAGGAAAACCTATATCCTGTGTCATTACAGCTTCAGCTTGTGTTTCTCTGCCTCTGCCAGTGGCAGCCAACGATGTGGAGCAGAGGCAGGGGAATGCAACGTGATGACACTGGGGAGGGGGGGGATGTTCCTAAAAGAGACCAGATATGGGAAGAGAAATCAAATGAGAGATGCCAATTTTAGCAGCATTGCTGTGTTTCTTGTAGCTCCAGCCACAATGAAAATCAGTTTAAAGGACAAGTGTGGGATTTGTGCCCTTACTTAATTTTCCAATAAGAGGGGTGATTTGCTTAGAATAGGATAGAATAATTTTCCAAGAGATAATTTAGAGATAGGATAATCTACTTAGACATAAATTTTACTTATATATTGAGGCACATTGAACAACAAAGCAATTGCAGATATCAAAGTTAATTCACTAACAATTTATGATCAGAAAAAGGGCTACAGCTGCTAAGGGGGAAAAAATGTTCCCAATGAATCTTATGGCTATCTCTAGTTAATTAGCCCAAGAGATAAAAATGCAGTGGAAGGACCAAAGTAATGACAACAGACATATATTCTCAGCTGCATTCCTTCACAAGGCAGGCTTTCAGCATTTATTTCAAACAAAATTAAACAAATTAACAATTACCTCTAAACATTTCTCACTTATATGCTTCAACATTTCCTAAGACAAATTATCTATCTTGAGGAAGAAATCCTGTGACCATGTTATACCTCATTAGTTTCATTAACAGTGAATCTAACATTATTATATAAATCATTCCCATTCTACTTTTCAAGAATGGTATTATTCATTTAAAAAAAGAAAAAGGAAAAAGAAAAGAAAAGCCCTGAACCGTTAAAATATGAGCTATATAGTTATCACCATGGCTATTATTACAACAGCTCATATATCTTCCAAGTATTCCGGTATATTTAATTAATTTTATACTGCAAGCTAAATTCCTGTTACGAACAGATCATTCTTTTCTGATCCTTTATTGAATCTATAGAGCACAGTCCAGGCAAAGTTAATCACCTTTAAATCAGATTGGGTTCCATCCAACATTGCACTGGTGGAAGGGAATTGGAATAACAGATTTCCCCATGTCTTCCCCTGACAGCTCCCAGAGCTCCCCCCATGCCCCCCATGCCACACAGATTCATAGATTTGGAAGGGGCCTACAAGGCCATCGAGTCCAGCCTCCTGCTCAATGTAGGAAACTAGAGGAAGGGTCTCCCATCCAAGTAATAACCAGGCCTGACCCTGCTTAGCTTTCCACAAGCTCAGCCAGCATGAGCCACAGGCGTGATGAGGATGAGCGGAGGATGAGTGCATCCTCCTGAATGGAGGAGCTGTGGGGACTGAGGGGTAAGAGGAGGACTCATGAAGATCTGGCCAAGGTACCTTCTGTGAGCAGCAGCGCCACCCATTAGTGCAAGAATAATGTTGAGTGGTGGAAGCCTTTTTTCAGCATCAGATATTTAGGCATAATGGAGGGCATCCAATGGGGCACAACCGCTAACATGAATTATGTTGCACTAGCATAAACTACTCTAGTGCAACACCAGTAGTGTTACCTGGCATGCTGATTTCCCCAGGAAATAGCTAATGCTAATTGTCTTGCACTAGAGTAGTTTACACTAGCGCAATGTAATTTACATTAGCAGTTTCACCCCATTGGATAATGCCCGTGATATGCAGCACAACCCTATTTTAGCCAGAAGCAAATCTGACTGTATTTGCTGTGGCCTACTTTCAGATAGGTGCGCATAAGATTTCAACCTAACACTCCCACTGAAATGAACAAGATTTAAAATGCCTATTTATTTCTTATATTTATTAATCGCCCATCTGGCCGGTCATCCGGCCACCCTAATAATCCTATTCCCCCCTCCCTTTCGAAGGGTAGTATCCAAGAGGGTTGCTGCACTCCTATCATTTCCATTGCACAAGTGGGACCCACCGCTTGCACAATGGGGATTTAGTAATTCATAAAGCAAGCCCCAAAACAAGTGGAAACACTTGTTTCTGGGTCAGGACACATCGGCGGAGCTCCATTATGCGAGTTCTGGTGACTTGCTCCATTCTGGAAATGAGTGTTTCCTTTCCACTTCCTGTTCCAAGCGCTAAAACCCCATTGTGCAATCAGTGGGTCTTGCTGGCACTTGGGCAGCACTGGGCACCATCCTAACCCCACAGAAACACTGGAAGGGAATTCTGAAGCGCCTGGCAAGCTACAATATATGGCTAGTGGATTGTGTTAGGTTGTTAGGGAATGATCCAATGGTGTCTGGCTATTAGTGTTATTATTTACATTGCACAAGCAGAAGCCAACACCTGTGCAACATCAATAGCAAGGTGGGTTTCCTGGGAAATCTGTTGCACTAGCAAGTGCCATTGATGTTGCACAAGTGTTGGTTTCCACTAGGGCAGGATAAATAGTGATCCTAGTGGATGGACACTTTTGGATCCTGCCCATGGGCTAAAAATTGTACAGGCCTGATCTAAAATGGTAAGGCTTTTAAAAATAAGGTTCTCCTAACCTAAATGCCACCATCCTCTCTACCACCCACCCATCCTATTCAATAGGATTACTTACGTGTAGGTACAGTTTGGGATACAGTTTGGATAGAGCTCTCCAATAGCAAAATATTTGATAGGGGGGGGGGAAAGATGTTGTTGTTGCCTGTTGTTTTTTAAAAGGCACTCAACAAATGGTATAATTTCTTATAATATGTACTGGAAGTTTATAGTTGTGGCTGGTACATTTTGTTGCTGCTACTAGGCTGCTAGTTTGAACTCAAGAAATGTGCACTGCTAAAGACACTCTTAAAGCTTCAGCAATAAATTCCCAATAATCCCAAGGACACTGTCAAAAAGTAAAGCTCTGATGTTTTCTAAAAGGAAGGTCAGGAGAGTGAATTGTCAGCGTTGCTCACCATCCTTTCATCTCCACATTAACTATGCATTGCTTTTACTATCCCCACAGTTTCAAAGTAAGTTTCGTTAGCCGATTAATCTCTCTTTGTTACCGGGGCATTGATAGCTGTGTATCATCTGTTGATTAAAGGAAACTTGTTTAGTGTAATATATTTATCAAGATACAATTGTTGCAATGATGTATCATTAATTAATTGATAATAAAAATGACAGAATAAGGCCAAGCACGATAATCCAGGAGTAGAACAAATCTGTAGTTGAGCTGTTTTCTTGTTATTGCTATTTATTTATTTATTATATTTTTAAATTGCCCATCTGGCCGGTCACCCATTGTTGTTGATTATGATAATTAGCCTAATTATATATTTATATCAGATAGTTGTTTGTTTGTTTTTAAAAAGTTGACTATATAACAGATACTCAAAGTATTGTATATCAGAAAATCAAGCAGCAATAAAATACCAGCTTGATCTCCAGATAATACTAGGGTTTGTTTCATGAGTAGATTTTAATCTACTCATAGTAAGAGTATCACTATGTAATACTCCTCAGTAAGATTATTAACTTTCTTTAGCATACCTAGCACTGCAAAGGTCAGTCAATATTATAATTATAATGACTCTAGTAGTGCTCTTCTGAAATGTATAGGTTGTATCCAATGCCACACCACCAGTCCAGAAGGGAGTTCACAGAGGGTGACTTCCCCACCCCTTCGTTAACCTGTAAGGTTCCCTAGCCCCCAGAGAAGCCTCTCCTGAGGGTCAGGGGACCCTCTTGAATGGGGTGGACTGTGGCATGGGGGCTGAGAGGGATTCCTAAAAACTGGGTGAGGAGATCTGCCCCTGCACCAGAGCCCACCTCATTTAGGAGGGTCCCCTCCTAACCTTTATGAGAGGTTTTTCAGGGAGCTCTGGGAGCTGCTAGGGAAAGGAAAGGTGGGAAAGTCATTCACTGCAAATGCTCTTCTGCTGGCTACTGTTATGAACAGTCCTTAGGAATCAAGTCTTGGTGACTGAGGCTTTCTAAACTTACCTGAAGCAGTACGTACGTACTGTGTTCTAGCATCCAAAAAGGAGAGGGGAAAGAAGAATAGAATGCACAGGTTAATCTCTCCCACACATATGGTTCATTGTGAGCTGCTGTAGAATAGTGACAAATAGCGTGTTAATCTAAGACATTTTTTTCCCAGGAGCAGAGACTAATTGTGCACATCTGGCAGGGGAATAGTTCAGGATTGAGTGATGTCTCCTACAGATAAATATATTTCTGACCCATGTCAATTTTACTCATAGTTCTGTTTCATTTCTCCATTAATCTGAGATTTTAAAAAATGTATTTATTTTAAATGTGGTGGGTGGTTTTTTTTTAAAGATGATACTGAGTAAACATGATTAGGATTGCACTGTATGCCTGTATACATGTAAACTGCCAAGAACTACATCATACCATTCTGAGAAGTATGAGGTATCTGGATAACTGAGTTCTGATCCGCACATTAGTTGCAGCAGTGCAGGTCAGGATATTTCATATACGGATTCACAAAGATGGAATTCCTCCAGCATCCCTACCAATTGGCCATTCCTGGTTTACACCACCAAGGCATGAACACCTTCTCTAAATTTAACGGATAAATGAAAACATACATCATCTCACATTCCACGTGGGAATGAAAGTAGCATTTATTTCTGACAAGACACAGTGCCCATGTAACATAATGCATAACACTTTCTTTTTATTTCTTCTCTGTCACTGACTCTTCATTTTACTTTTCATCACAAAGTCCTTGAAGAATAGTGTGATCCATATTTGATTAGCCTAGCTTCGACCTTGACTCATGTACATGAACATTTTTAAAAAAAAATTTGTTGAACAACACACATCTTAAAGACTCAAAGTTTGTGTACAGCACTGAGAATCCTTTGGCTTAACTTAATTTGCTGATTCATCTGGTGACATCGAGTAAAGGGATCCAGTGATGGTAATGGAATTACATTGTCACATGATAACCTTTCAAGGCAGATTGAGACATCTTCCATTCAGTTTTACACAGAGGACAGAAAATTAGATGTCAAAATGATGATATCCTGTAGGTTCCCCCCCACACACACTGCACCTGTATGCATTAGTAATGCATTTTAAAGAGAGCAAAGCGACTTTGATTTACAACTTGTACTTACAGACCCGGCAAAGGTGTTAGAGAGCAAAAAAACAAAACAAAAAAAACCCCAACAACACTGCCTCATCAGAGCAGGAGAAAATCAGTCAAAAATGTAAATAATAACTGAATAAATAGGGGGAGGGTGAATGAAAGCAAACTCCATGAAGAGGAAGAAGTAATCAAGTTAGGCTGCAATCCCATATTCACTCCCCTGGAAATAAATCCCATTGAACCCAATGGGGCTTACATTTGAGTCGATTGTACTGTACATCTATTTGTACATTAGTCTGTACAACTTGTCTTAAAAAAGACTGCCACATATTTATTTTTCTAAAGCACTGAAACATATTTATATTCTAATGTACATGATATTTATTTACTTATACAGATAGTTTTGGATCAAACTCACTTTACTCACCCATTCCATTGGCTCTTCTGAGAAACCAGCTACATTTGGTTCCTCCCCTCCCTTAATGGTCACGTTTTAGCTTCCACTCCACTTGCCTACAACAGGGTAAGACATAGGATGCAGGGTCCACTGCATTGGCTCAGATGACAGGCAAGCTCCATTTGGCTCCTCCTCTCCCTGAATTGTCTCCATACCATTGAAGCTAGTAATTATAGGAAATTTGTAACTTTAGGAATTGGTGCCTGAGATTGCTTGTTTTCCTTCTCCCTCACCATTACTTTCCCTTTTGTGCCATGCCTTTCAGATTGTAAGCATGTGGGCACAGATTGTCTTGTTCCTTAGTGTTTCTGTTGATCTTATGCATGCAAAACTGGGAGCTTTTTTTTAGCTGAAGAGCATGAGAGAAATATTTTAAATAAATAAATAAAAACCTGGTTGAGAGGCTGAGTCACATGGTTACCTTGATCCTCTTCAAGTGGTTCTTCCATGTCATCAGAAGCTTTATATAAGCTGTGACACAGATACTTCTGTATGCCTGATGCCTGACAAGCATGATTCCCCCCCTCAAAAATGTATGATCTCCCTTTAACAAAGGAGTTCCTACAAATCAGTCTTCATGCCTATGGGCTTTCTCATGGAACGCTGGCTTCACATGTGGAAAGCCAAGGTAGGAAGCAATTGAGTTTCTCATCCTCAGGGGTTTTCCCAGTTGCACCCACTTTCTTGTGCTCCATATAAAATTGAACAGAGCAAATGTTTCAAATCCCTTGTACAGAGCAGAGAAAGGGCAATGCAAATTGGGAAAATTGTGCATGTGGAAATTTTGATTTTCCCCTTGGCTGTTTTTTTAAAAAAAATGGGTCTGTTGTTCCTGGTAATCTGTTATCGCAGTCAGACAGCTAGGTTACCTATTGGGTTGGGCTGAAACCAGCGGAGGCTGGTGACTCCTATTTCAGTGGGGCTCCTTATCCATTGCATCTTTTTGTTGCGCTTTATAGGCACTATCCATGGTGCTGAACTCCAACCCCAAAATAGGTTCAGCACCATGGATAGCTCCTATACAGCTCCAAACTAAAAGCAGCAATGGATAAGGAGCCCCACTGACATAGGAGTCACCAGCTTTCCCTGGAAACTAAGTTACATTCAGGACAATTAATCTATATTTAGTGCTTTGAACTCCTTTCTGTCATACCCTAATTATCTATTCCACTGCTGCCATTCAAACACCTCACAATTGTAGGCTAAGATCCTAACTTTCCTTCCATGAACAGAACAGACTCCTGGAATTAGGTTTTCCAGCTTCCCCTTCCTTCTGCAACCCACGCAACCCTCAAAATCTATTTTGGGGTGGCGGGGGCTTGGAAATGTTCTGGGATATAGTTTCAGGATGCTGAAGGTGGAGTTGGAAATTGCTTCTCCCTTACATAAATGGAGGAACATCTTAGGATCCAAGAATCCATAGGATGCTGTTACTAAAGAAGATTTGTGTAGGGATGTAACCGTTTGCCTCGCGTGGGTGTAGCGGCCCGAAAGCAGCTCACACGGGCCTACCTTTAAGGGCCTACCTTAAACAGCCCTGTTGCCCTGGTTTCCCTCGCCACAAACATAGCGTGGGGGTCCAGCGCGACGGGACCAGTGCGCCAGTTGGCGGCAGCTTGAGCAGCGCAGAGGATGCTCCGCGCCACTCAGAAGAACGAGGCGAGGGAGCTCGCGGTGGTGGAGAGGCGATCCCCCCCCCGGTACGTGAACACCGCTGTTTGTGTTATTAGCAAACCACAGAAAAGAGATTACAGAAGCGAGATAGATGCAGAGCACAATGCTTACGTCCCTTCTTTTGTCGGGAACCCCTCAAAGAAACGACAACGGACGGGCTCTTTGGCCCCAGCACACAGCACCTTCTGCAAAGCAAGGTCTGTGTTGAGGTTCTGCCCTCCTAAGGATTCCCTAATCTTATATAGGTTTTCTCTGTTTGCAGTAATCACACCTGGTCTCATTAAACTGGGCAAGATTAATGTGCTTTGTCCCGATAGACACCTCCATACCGGATTCTCAGACTATCCAACCATTAACAGTCCTTTCAAGTTGACCATGAAACCATCTGGAGCCACTCAGTTTCCAGGTCATTTTGACCCATCCATTGATGAACCTCCACTTACCTAAGTCATTGAAATCTGGCCAGCTGATAACCAAGTTCCTTCCGATTAGGTGCCATGGGAGTCCGGCCCACAGACAACTGAAGTGCTTCTAATCGTCAGCCAACATCCTTGCCAAGTTTAAGCCTGTCCAAGGACAGACTTTAATTGGGAATCTTCTCACAACAACAAACTCTCAACATTATGAGCTCACTGGTATTACATGCTAAATATCAAGATTCAGCATAAACAGTAGTGAATTCAGGCCTACTAAAGACACAAAGAGCAGGTCTGTTCATACAACAGAGACCCAGACAGAGGTACAACAATGGTCATACACCACTGTCTCCTTGAGATCACAATGGTCTTCCAGATTTCTCCACTACAATTTGTATGAGCTTTGTATTACAACCATGATGACAGCACAGGATTGTATTAATTTTGGTTTGGCATTGAGCAAAATACCAAAGGTGAAGAAGGCTGCACTGTGGGTTATGCTTTGTTTTGCAGTCTGATCTTATGCGGAGATTGATTTATCAAAGCCCAAATGGGAGCTAGCGTGTTCGACTGCCTTTGCATCTTGTCAAAGAGGTGTTCCTATTTTAAAGAGAACCTTTAATTTACATGACAGATAGAGGGACATTCATGGCTTTTGTTCTAGTAAGTCTCTTTGCCATTTGTCTCTTTATCACTGCTAATATTTTGTGGCATGCATTTACCTTTCATTTTTAGCATAAATTGTCTCTGATGTAACATTTATGCTATGGCTGCTATTTGTTCTGTTATTTGTCTCTGGAAGGAAGAGAAAGAGAGAGAGAAACATGCAGTTGGAAAAAGTGAAATTGTAAAGCATAAGTTATAAAATACATTCAGTACTACAGTACTGCCCTCTTCTGAATAGTATCAGAATATATCATATGTGGGGGTAGTTTTGAGTAGAGCTGTGCACAAATGGCCTCTTGAAATGCTCCACCCTACTTGTGGGCAGAGAAATTGGGAGAACAATTTCCCCTAATGTCTTCAGGGTGTTGATAAATTTTCCATTAGTTTCTCACAGATCGGGCTCATCATTGACAAGAGTTGTCAATAGAGAAAGTTGTCTTTCTTTATTCCTAATGGTATTTGGTTGTGTGTGTGTGTGTGTGTGTGTGCTGCCACTGCAATTGGCAATAGCATCAATTGTGTTGGTAGGCTGGCCTCCATTTTGCATCCTCCACTATGCAGGTGTGAAGAGGACAGTGTTGTGTCTAGCTCAAGGGAAGAGGTGGAGTGAGTGTTGAGTCAAAATCTGTCCTTCAATTGAAAGTTTTCTTCTCCATGAAAGAGGCTTCCATTGTGTTCTGCCTCATTCTCAGGAGGTTCTTTAATTTATTTTTGTGGTGTTTTTGAACTTACTTAATCACTGTGAGACAGCTGAGAGTGCTGTCTGTGTGTGGGGATGTGTGCGGAACTCGATTGGGGGGTGGAAATCCGGCGAACTCGCCGGGCTCGACCCCCCAAACTCTGCTCAGCCTACCTGCTTCCCTGGCTTGACTCACATTCTTGCAAGCCAAGCCAGGAAAGTGACTTCTGTGTTCCCGGCACTACATTTTTAAATGTAGAAAATGGCATAAAATACCTTAAAAACAGCCACGATTTGCACAAGTTAGGCAAATCACAGCCGTTTTTAATGTATCTTTCACCATTTTCAGTGTAAAAAATGTAGTGCTGGGAACCCAGAAGTCCAGCAAGCAACCTCGGGTGGTGCTCACTTTCGGCCCGGCTCGGCAAGCACAGCAGCAGTGCTCACCAAGTGCCAAGTGAGTCAGGTGGTGGGCAGATCGCCCACCCCTATGTGTGTTTTCTTTCTATTACACATCTCTTCATTGGTCTGCAGCCTCCCAGGCTGCCTGTGCTTCCTGAGCTGAAAAAGCTGTATGAGAAGGATTACCTCATGCTGTCTTCCTCTGGGCTTTAGTTGAAGTGTGGGAAGCTACAGGCTGCCAGAGAGATGGACACTTGCACACACTCCTCAGTCACCTCCTAAGGAAGGTAAACACAAGAAACCCGAACCCAACCTATGATAATTTCTCATTAATGTTCTTCTCCTTGGAATTTCTTTTAGAAAGCAATTTCTTTTCTATCAAAGTGAATGAGAATGGCGCTATATAGAGATATATAGATATTTTTCCTGCAAGGAACTCAAGGCACCTTACATAATCCTCCTCCTGTCCATGTTATTCTCACAACAACCCTGTGAGGTAGGTTTGGCGAGAGTCAGTGACTGGCCCAAAGTCACCCAGCAAGCAAGTGGGGACTAGAACCCGAATCTCCCAAGTCCCAGTCCAGCACTCTAATCACTATGTCACACTGGCTCATATATATGATAATTTTTCAGCACAGCACTGAAGTACAGATTCCCTTCAGGAAGTTCACACCATTCTTCCTATGGTCCTCAGTTCCACAATAGGCCTTTACTCATACTAGAACTTGGGGTCATCCAATGAACCCAAAGGGTGGGAGATTCAGGAGAGATAAAACGAAGTGCTTCTTCACACAGCGGTAGTTAAAGTATGGAATTCACTACCACAAGATGTAGTGAATTCCATAGATCTGGGATGGCTTGAGAAGGCTATTAGACAAATTCATGGTGGATACGATTTTGGCAACAGCATTAATACAACTGGCCAAGGGGACCTCAGTGTCACATTTAATATGCAGGAATAAGATGGATGGTTATATTCCAGATGCCCCAGTATGACTTTAGATACTGCATTCTATCATTTCTCTTCCTGATCTGGATCCCATGATCATTAAAAACTAAACCTATGATTTAGATGATGTGGAATCAGTTAGGTTGAAATAAAACACTATGGGTTCCTGGGTAAGAAACACCGATATACAAACCTGGTTGGTTTCTGGTGACGTTTCTCTTGGCTCAGAGCAGAGGTACACTACAAAGTGACTTCTGCAATTGCCATTTTTTACTTAGCTGTTGAACTGATAGCAAGGTAGCTTCCTATGCTCCTAACATAAAGCACACAAAGTAATACTTTGAGGAATGGCTGCAATCTATCTGCACTGGGAAGCAAGGAGCTCATGGAACATGTGCAGTCCTTTGATTGCTTCCATATTATGAAAAGAAAAGGGCAAACTCTTCAGTCAGTCCATCTAGCTGCAGAAGATTGGTGGTCTGTGGCCCTGAAATGTATTGACTGGGATTACTGCTAATTTGTTCACATGCGCAAGCTGCAAGGAAGTGGATCAGAATTGCTCTGCTCAGCACTAGTCGGAGGAAACTGAAGAGAGAAGAAGAGGACTTACATAGCAGTGAAGGGTCTGTTTTTGATCTGTTTTTATAGCTGGCTTGGTAGGAATGTCTGCATGCAAAGTACCCTCTTGGAGTGCTGCAAAGACTTGTTATATGTGTAGCAGAGTTGGGCTGAAGTATCACCTATAAGAAAATTGGATGTGAAATAAAAAGGTTGTTGACTGTAAAATCCCTTCTCCCTGGTACTTTCTGTTTGCATCTCTTCTGTGATGATTATGTATTTGGCTCCAGTGTGGGATGAGTTTTTCTGTTTCTGTGCTGTGCTGACAGGCTGCAGCACAGTACAGCTCTGAGCTAGGTGATCATCCCTCACTGGCAAAGCAAGTGGGCAATACTTGCTCTTGCCAAAAGAAAGGCAAGAACAAATGTTGCCCAGCAGCCCAAGTGACTTCAGTAGCATGAGAATGCTTCCCTCTGTTCCAGTCCTGTGCTTTGAGCTGCAGCACAGCATGGGGACAGTAGGATATTTCCTCATGTTGCCCAGATAATGTGGGAAATACTTCTTTTTCCCCACCTCATGCAATGGGCAAAGTTCACCCAACTTCACAGCCCCCCACCCCCACCTGAAGTATCAACAAAGTGCTAGGGCAACTTTGCACTCGGTGGCAAACCACCAATGTGTGTGTGTGTGTGTGTGTTTTCCACTGCCAGGCCAAATTGCAGCAGTGTGTCAGCTGCAGCAGGAGGGCAGTCTCTGTGTTGGGGGGGGGATTGGGAGGAAATGGCCCCTAGACCCCCCAAAGTTGTCCACGCCTGTTCCAGAGGCTTCCAGAATCCTGTGCTCACCAGCACACCATCCTTTCCACCCTTCTCGGTGACCCTGATCTAGATCTGGTCATGCACAAATAGTCACGCACAAGAGCTTAGCTACAAGCCAGCCGAGAACCCTCATGGGCCAGATTTGACCAGCAGAACAGCAGTTCCCCAACCTTGATCTAAAGACACATCCAGCAATTTCAATGGGGTGAGAATTATGATGCAGAGGGAGATTCAGATACAGATACAAATGGGGAGGGGCTGTAGTTCAGTGGTTCAATGCCAAAGGTCCCAAGTTCAATCCCTGGCACCCCCAGATAGGGCTGGAGAAGACATCTGTCTGAAACCCTGCAGATCCACTGGCAGTCAGTTTAGACAATACTGGCCTGAGTTGGTGTAAGGCAGCTTCCTATGTTCTAACATCCACTTCAGCTGAGTGTTCACAAGCTTTCTTCCGCACTTGGGTTATTTTAATTTTCATTTACCACCATCTAAGCAGTTACCTGGCACTTTTTTTTTTTTTTTTTTTGGATAATGGTTTCCTGGTGCATGTCCAAATATCTACAAGCAAGAAGAGTTATTGAAACAGGTGTATGGTCCGTCATTTGATTTTATTTCTCTGCGGAATCGGTTGCATTCATTCCAAGATGCAAACAGTAACAATTGCATTTATTTGGATTTACTATCCGAACATCTGCTCCATATTCAGTGTTTACGAACTGAGCCTGCTGCCTTAAAATGGAATGTAGCTGCTGTCATCTGTTATAACAATACGTATTAATTTTAATAAACTTTAAGTATTTGTACGAAAAAACCGTATGGAATTCTGATTAATTAGCTGATCATAACCATCAAAGACCTGTTCATTTTCATTACAGCGGCTGGCTGCAGAAGGACAACTCAAAAATAATCAAAACATTGCACCAGCAAAGAAATGAAGAAAAATGTTCTTAAATTTTAAAATATATTTTCACGCTTCATTTATGACGCACATGAAATAATCAAACAAGAAAATTAAATAATGAGTAGAAATCTGGCCAAAACCGAATGGGGGTGAGAGGAAAGAAGAGAAATAAAAATTACAGGAACGAAGAACACATTTCTGCTTAGGATGAAGATGTAGATTATATAGTGTGGCAGAAATGGTTTGAAAATAGATTCACTCACTATATTGTTGCAAGGCATTTCTTTTCAGTATAGAAAACGTGTGTTCAAAATCTAACTGAGCAGACATACTTAGAATGTCTGTCTGTCTATGGTCAACCTTATAAGGTCTTGGCAACTCTAAAAAAGGATGCTTTCACTGCCAATCATCCACAATAAAAAATACTTTATCACAAAACTTACAATTTAAGATCAACACATCTAATTTACCTTGACAATTATGTTGCATTTTACTTTAGAACATCTATTTTCGGATTTCCTCATAGAATTGCTTATCAGCTCATTTATAAGCTCAAAATGTGTTCACATTGGATTTTTAAACACCTTTTACCATATTCTATATACCCGTGGATTTTCATTCTTTTCCTTTTGTGTTGGGCTGATCTACCTGTGGACAGAAGTAAAATCACTGACAAGGAAAATCAGTTTTTACTGAGCAATATCAATCTTTACTGAGTGTAATCAAAAGTGTTTGTTTCCCCTCATAATGTATCTACCATTTGCTTTGAATACTTCTAGGAATGTGCACAGAGCTCGATTGGGGGGGTGGAACTCCGGGAAACTCGCCGGGCTCGACCCCCCCGAGCTCTGCTCACCCTACCTTTTCCCCGGCTCGACTCGTGTTTTCACGAGTCGAGCCAGGGAAAGCAACTTCCGGTTTCTGGCACTATGCTGTTTATGTAGAAAATGGCCAAATTTGCACAAATTACACCTAAACTTGCACAAATTTGGCTGTAATTTGCACAAATTTGGCCTTTTTCTACATAAACAATGTAGAGTCGGGGACCCGGAAGTCTGGCGAGTGCCTCAGCTGCCGCTGGCGCTCAGCTTGGCTCACACAGCGGGAGTGCTTGGCTTGCCCATCCCTACTTCAGTCAGTGTTATTTTTGGACCTAATACACTCTTTGAATTAAAATACAGGTTAACTTGGAAATTTGATTGAATGTTTCTTAGATTTCGGGATCAAAACCTAGTTAGCTTGAGATCCAGTTCATATGATTTTTGTTTTGTTTTGCTGGGGAGATGCTATGTAGAGAAAGGAAGAGCAGGATCGTGTGTAGGGATATCAGATAAATCCACAACCGACTCAAATGAGTTTGGATTTCTATTTATCCAATTTGTGGATTCCACAGTGGACTGGCTTTTTCCAAGTCACGCAGACTTACAGACCAGTTTTTTAAAAAAACTTTTGGAGAGGATTTGTGCAAATTTGCATTCACACTAATGCACATTAGTGCAAGTGTGCATTAACACAAGTGCGCATTTGTGCAAGTGGAATGAAATTCTCATAGATCCCTAAAAAATGTAAAGCCCAATGTGCATATGACCAAATTGCATGCACAATCTGTAGAGTGCATGTAGGGTTTCCTCATTATTTTTTCTGTGGTGTTTTACCAATGTACAGGATCATATGTGCAGAACAGGAAAACACCTCACAAAAGGAACTTTGATGATGCAATCATATCTACAATCACATCCAGTTTGTTTCTTTTTGTAGCTTTGTATTCATGCCTGCTGATGATGAAGAAGGATAAAAAGAAGTTTTAAGATGCACACAAACTGAAGGAATGGAAAGGTGAGGCAAGCTACATGCAGTGGCGCTGCCAGGCTTTAGGGGGCCTGAGCATGGTGCTTTCTGCCCCCCCCACATATTCCTAGGTGGTCCACCCCCAATTTCTCTCCCCACCAGTTTTCTTTCTCCTCTCCCCACCCCTGGCAGCCCTCTTTCTCTTTCTGCTCATGTCTTCCTCCTCCTTCTCCAGCACTCTTTCTCTCTGCTTTCTCCTACCCCCGCCCACCCCCCAGGTCTTTGCACTCTCCCTCTTCTGCTTTCCCCCTCCCCTAGAGTGCTGTCCATTTCTTTACTTTTTCTCTCCCACCTTGTGCTTGTTCTCCCCTTGGATTTCCCTTGAGTGAGTTACATTGAGACCATATTGCTATTCATATTTATCATATTATCTTTATGTTTATGTAAAACAACAATTCTAATTTATTTGGGATGTCCTTTTGGCTCAGTTAAGTCTACTTAAGTTGAGGTGTTGGGGTCAGAACTTCAATAGTTGTGGTTTTTAAGGGAGATAAAATATCTGACTTATGACAATGACAGTAAAATCTTGTGCCTACACATAAAAAACAGCTTCATGCTGCTTGTGCCCCAGCATGAAGCTGTAATAAACAGTGATTTATTTTGTCAGATTATCTGTGTTAAATCAATGTCAATCAATAAATCATTAAGAAATCACTGAATACAGTTGCCTGGGATACAGAGAAGCTCAATTTGGGGGGGGCGGGGGAAGAGACTGCTATTTTACTATGTATAACCTTTAGTGTATCACGGTGAGGACAAAAAAAAAGAAGAGAAAAGATTGACAGGCCAGTCCAGAAGGGAAAATCTTATCTTTGATCTCTTTCCTCCCAAAGGTGATAAAAACAATATTAATTTGCCTTTTGTACTTTACCAGTTGTCAGTAGATTTTTAAGTATTTATGAATACCTGTGCTCTACATCAGGGATAATACGAGGACCCTCGATTATTTATAACCTAAGATGTCAAACTGGAAGCTCTGAGGCAGCCGAGTGTTTAGATTGTATTCCAGCTCTTTATTCTGTTTTGCTTTTTGCTTATTTATTTCTTGGGAAGAAACTGCCATCCACTCATAAGATGAATTCATTGTAGTGAAGCATTTGTGAATCAAGAGGTATTCTTGTTCTCTCTCGGTCTTTCTCATGTCACATCTTTTTTTTTTTTTTAATAGATGGGCAGTTTCTATCTTGTTCTCAAGTGTTTCAAGCTTTCTGTGGTGGAAAATAATGGATTGTAGGAAACGGGTTCTCAACACTTTTTATGGTGTCAGCTTAATTAAATAATGGAATTTGCTTACAATCTTTCACAATGTTTTAACTGCTCAGTTATTTATCCTTTGAAAAATGATTTTGAAGGATTGTTCTTTTAATGTGTTTTATCATTAATTTTATGGTTTTTAAATCATTTTTGCTCTTCTGGTGTATGTCACTCTGAGAGCTTCAGCTGCAGGGTGACTAATAAATTTAATTTAATTATTTAATTATTTAATTATTTATTTAATTAATTAATTAATTAAAATGTATTTGAAACATTTCCCCGTGGTTTTCTTGATGACCTCATATGTATGAACATCTTATGTCTTATTTTAGAATGTTCCACCACTTGAGTTCCTACACTGGCTGATATATCCCATTTCCCTGTTAAAGTTGCTAGGATGGAAGATGATGGCCATCTGAAAGGAGAGGGGAAATAGAGGCAGGAGTACTGAGAAAAGGTAAAAGAAAGTCTTTCTTTCATGTGAACGAAATGGTACAGAATAAATAGAGATGCCACCAAGGTTCTCCCAAGCCAGAATGTGTAAACATGCCCCTTGAAGGAAAGGTGAGCTTTACATGCCCTCAAAGTATTCTCCAGTTCAGATTAAAATTTGAGTAGGAGACTTCCTGCCTTCCCTCCCCAACAATTGTTCCCATCTCCAAAACATTGGCCACAGCAGCCCTCAACTTCATCAAAGACCTCCCCTTCCTTTTACTTACCTAGTGAGTGATGGAAGTGGTGTTAATAGTGATAGCATGCAGGGAGAGGGATGGAGGGAGATCTATCTCCACCTGTGTTCTTCTCCATCCACAGTACAAATTCCAGAGTTTTCCCCTGGTTTACTGCATTGCAGTACATCAGGTAAATAAAGGAATGGGGAGTGTCTTACTGGATGGCAGACAAGCAGAGATGGTGTTTGGGGAATAAGCAGGGTTGGTGAGAAGAAGGGGTCATTTTCCAAGCCTCAAATTGGCTCAGAAAATGATACAATCCCCCCCCCACCCAATGGTTTTAGAAAATCCATGGTGAATAAGGGAGAACTTGCCCATCTCTATGAATGTGGTAAGGGAAGGTGAAGGAGAATTGATCTAAAGGGCATACTGCAAAGAACCTCAGCACTACTACCAATAAGAGTCCTGGGTGTTCAACAGTGGCCCTGTTGCCCTGGTTTCTACAGAAAAGATGCAGCGTGGGGTCCTGTTGTGCCAGCGCAGGGTCCTGTCACAGCCAGAAGTGACACGACGGGACCGTCGTGGCAGGCGTGGGCGGCTCATCACAGAGAGGCGAGCGGGGCTGGGACCTGGTAAGACCCGCGAGTCTTGGGCGGGTGTGAGAGGGGGCCGATTTCAACCTGCTACGCCCCCCGAGGCGAGCGGTTACATCCCTACATATGTCTTTTTTCATTCCATGTCAGTTTCATGTGCATTCATTCCATTCCTTTTCTTCATTAATCAATCTCTCTCTCTCTCTCTCTCTCTCTCTCTCTGTGTGTTGGGGGGGGGGTTGAAAAAAAACTTGCATGACGTTTTACTGTAAAATGTGCATTTTAATAAGTACTTCAGTACATTTTTAAAGCCGAACCCTGCTTCACAAAATTCAGAAAAGTGAAAAGTTGGAAGGATAACTGCATTCCAATTCACACATTACTTGGGAGGTGCAAAGCATGTTTTTTCACTTCCAGATGTGGAGCAAATGAAATTCTCCAGCATCCCTAGCTTGAATGCCTTAAATGGCAAAAGGAAGCATACAATTAAAAGTAAATAAATAAACCTAGTTACTGATGATAATCAAGCATCTATTCCAGTGATGGCGAACCTACGGCATGGGTGCCACAGCTGGCACGCAGGGACCTCTCTGTGGGCACTCGAGCCATTGGTCACCAGATCAGGAAAAGACCGTCCCCTTCTGCAAAACACGAATGATCTTGTTCTTTCTCACAGTGTGGAACAGAATGATTTTATTCTAGAATTCCTGTTACAGAATTCTTTTCTACATTGTTATCACATTTAAAAGATTTTGAAGAATGATGCACAGAGCATGGCTTGGATGTAAAGCCCTAACAGTTGACCTGAGTGCTGCACGTGTTGCTCTCAAACTAATGGAGCATGAGCCAAGGTTTGACAAATTATCAGCATGCATGCAATAGCAAAAATCACATTAATTGTGCAAAGCATGCCCAATGCAAACTTTTACCTAATGCAGTGTTTGCAGTCCAAGACATAAAGTGTTTAAAATGTGTTAAGAACGTTTAGTTTTCTTGTTTATCTTGCTCATCCTAGTACAGGTTGACTTTTACTTTTACTAATCCGACACCTGTAGAAGCAGGGAAAGGACCCGGAGTAAAGCTTGCCCCATACAATTTCAGTCTGGCATATAATCAAGTTGAGAATCCCTTATCCAAAAATACATGTGCCTAATTATTTAAAAAGTTTGTATAAATTCCCTTCAGGCTATGTGTACAATGTAGTACTATAATAATTTTTTGAGTTGATTTTTTCCCCAACAAAAAATTGTTTGTATCATTGAAAGCTCTGTTGTGTTTTTCTTTTGAGACAAAAGATGTTAATTAGTTCGGACAACTGTATGAGTTGTTTTTCTAAAACTAAAACCTCGGTATTCAGGTTTAATGGCAGTGTTGGCTTGGCACTTTGAAATAAATTAGTTGGTTTTGTGTTGCAGTTTGGGCACTCGGGCTCAAAAAGGTTCTCCATCACTGATCTATTCAATAGGTGTAAAATGCACTTGTAGATCTTTGGATCAGGCAGAATAACATGAGATCATTGCAATGGGGCAGAATACTAGAAGATTTCTGCCAGTGCCACTAACCCCAACCCCAAAATCTTTGGATAGCTTCATTCTTCTTTGTAGAAAATATGATGATGATGATGATGATGATGATATGAAAATGTTATTCGAAAATTAATGCCTTCTGATATCTTCAGTTAATTACTTCTGTTTACTAGGACATAAGCAATGTGTTTATGGAATGTCACAGGTTTCTTAAATTAATCAGGAAGATACTGAAAACAAATGTCATTAGGTTACCTGTTCTAAAACATTTTCTCTTACATATTACTGCACCTTAATTTAGGTATATCACTGAGTACAAAATAATATCTACCAAATCTATGTGTAAATGTATGTGTATGCTTTAAGATGCAGTGTGTGGGGGGGTCTGGATTAGGTGAGCTAAAACTTTTTTTACAGGTAAGCTATATAAAAAGAAACAAGAAGCAAGAATGCTTTGCTTTCATTTTATAAGACTTTTTCAGAGGGAGGGAGAGGAGAGGGAGAGGGGAAAGGACTGGGAAAATGCCACTGTCTAATTAAGCAGTCTTTCACTGAAATAATTGTACAGTAGACTGCCTTCAGGCAGTGCAAGTTGAAAACAATGTAGATAAATACATGGGAGAGCTTTCTATCTGAGCAAGGCATAACAGAATAAGAGAGGTAAGTAAATGAGAACATGACATTGAAATACCCTAGAACCAAACAGAGTGTGTATGCACATGGAATGGAGGGTTAAGTAGATGATTCTCCATCGTAAATGCGAAAACTAAAACTGCAGATATTATCAACAGTGACTATCAGAAATCAATTCAAATGTTGAGAATGAGCATGTGGGACAGTCATAATTTCAGATGGCACATGGATCTTCACATCCAAAACCTTCCTGCACATGGAAAACTAGCACATCAGGAATGAGGAAAGGAAATTATGCTAACTTTGCATAACAGAATGTGTTTAAAAAAATAAAAAATAAAAACACCCTCAAGAGTGCACTGAAACATTCAGCCATTCAGGTGCATTCTAATGTGGCACAACCCCACATCAAGACTGTACCACATGTTCTTTTGCAATGTTTGAATTTGCTTGTAGGACAAAAGAAGGAAAAATGGCACACCAGGAAGGCATGTGGGTGGGGGGAGATGAGAGAAGACAGTATCAGCATTCAAATAGAACTGAGAATTTTATTCCCAAAACATGACCATATTTAGCTGATAGATCCCTATATCTGATATGCTAAAATAATGGAAAAGACTTTTGATAGTATGTGGATTTAGCAATGAGCAGAAAGCAAACAACCCCCAAAGCAGCAAAACTGTAACATGATATAATGGTGCAACATTGTCCTCAAGAGGCCCTCTCGAGGGCACCATTTTCCGCAAATGCCTGTTTGTTGAGCATGCTTGATAGGGCATTCTGCTATTTTGCTCCCAAATCGTGGAATACATTTCCTCAAGAACTATAATTGCCTGCTCCTCTCTTGGCTTTTAAAAAGGGTGTGAACCTTTTTTAATTTAGCCTTTTAAATTCTGTGGTTGTTTTGCCACTCAGAAGCCCCTGAACTCAGAGCCTTCCAAGTTTCCTATGCCCTCTTGGGCTGAAGCGGGCAGGGCAGGAGGAGTGGCAGTGTCTTCACCTCCCTGTCCGATGTCTTTCCTGATTTTCACTAGACAGGCTTTTCAGCCCATCTAGTGAGGGTGCTTTGGAGGGGGAAGAAAGTCAGCTGGAGCAGGCTCAGGATATCTCGTATCGTGGTGTCTCCGGTCTCCTCCCCTCCCCACCCACAGGAATGCCCCCTTTCTTCCTCCTCTGAGATTGCTTTTCCAACCTTGGAGAGGCAACCGGTCCGGCACAGTTTGTTGGAGGATATGGAAAGGAGTCAGTCCTATACCGGTTAGGAAAGGGCTCTCTAACCTTGGGTTCCCAGATGTTGCTGGACTACAGCTCCCAGAATCCCTTGACACTAGCCATGCTGGCTGGGTGTGCTGGTAGCTGTATCTGGGGACCAAAGGCTGGAGAGCCCTGGGTTAGGACAAAGCAGAGTTTGCCCCCTTATGCACAGCCTGGTTATTGAAACTCGTTATCACCACATGGGTTGCTAAACCCTGCTAAAAAGGCTTTTAAAAAGAAACGGATTGTGCAAACAAGGTTCAAAACTAATAAAGACATTTATTAGTTTTACTTACAGTCCGTTTATTCATATGGGAGTGTCCATCATGTTGGAGAGAGAGAGAGAGAGAGAGAGAGAGAGAGAGAGCTGGCCACAGAGAGGCAGGAAGTAGGGAGGAGGGGTTAGAAACATGCACGCTGGGGATTGTTCAATTAACCCTTTCCTCCCACTGTAACTAGTGGTTACATTACCTCTTTGATTTAAGCAGGCCATATTACAATTTCCATCACAGTTCTCTCCACACCGGCTGAGAGGGGGAGGGGTCTGTGTTCGGATCTCCAACTCCTGCTTCTGAGGTTGGAGAGGGCTGTCTCTGACCTTGGAAGGGATTCTCTAAGCCATCCTATGGTCTCTGCTTGCCCAGGGACCAGAGGATTGCTCTCTTAATCGTTTTTATTTTTAAAATGTTCTTCTTATTGTTAAAGGTTTTATTCTTTCAAATTGTTCTTCATAGCCTTAATAGCTTTTTAGCAAACAAAGTGGTATTTAAATGTTAATAATAATAAGAATACATACATACAATAAACATTTCACAGAAGTAAAGCTCCTTTGCTTTACATTCCTGTCTCTGCTTGCATACTTCTAAAAGTTTTCAGCATTAAATCTTACACTTCTGAAGATCTGTTTGCAAGAAGGGAATGATTTCTGTGTCACGTAGCTGTACGTTAATAAATATCTTAAGGATATCTTAAAAACTGATCACATTGTTGCATTTAAGTTGAACAAAAATTTATACAAAGACTGGGCAGAGTGTAATATCCGCACACATTTCATCTTTTATAACTGAATGAAATACGTATGCTGTTCATTATGATTTATTGAACAGCTTTCGGTTGATGCATGCTACATTTTCTTCTCTGCATACAGGTATTGTTGCAGAGCCAATCAGGAAAGCACAGCTTTCCAATATCCAATTAACAACAGTGGGCTTTACATAAGCCACAGTAAACATAATTAAATTTGTGGAAAGTGTTTGTCCTCACAACAGTTGTAGCTGGTTTAACCTTATCTGAAACAGATACTGTAGGCAGTAAAGAAGGTAACTAACCTGCAGTTCAATGCTACAATATATGTCTCATAGCAATCAAACATACCTAACCAGCGGCTACATTGGACTAAATCCAATGTTACACAAGTGGACTTCCACTTGGGCAGTGGGAATTTCCCTTCTGCTCCCCCCCCCACTCACTGCAGACTCCAACATGCTCCCCAAATCTGCTTGGGAGGGTCCTCCATCCCTCTGGAATAGATTTGGCAGGTGAAGGGGGCTACAGAGCAGAGGGGAAATCTGATTTACTAGCAGTGTCCATTCTGTTGGTAGAAGGACACCACTGGATACAGCTCATTATGAGCACCTTGTGATTATCATATTTCCCCCTTTTATTAACTTATATGTTTCCTAATAGCACCTTCAATATGCGGGGCAGTTTACAGAGCAGCATACTCTGTGCTTTGTAACAGATCCCTGCTACAAGGAGCCTACATTCCAAATGTTGACCATGGGGAAGACAGTAAAGGAGGAGTGGGATGGGGGAGGAAGAAAGAGAGAGGCCAGGGTAACAAAGGATAACTGAATGAGTGAGAATAAATGTAGTTGCACTTGCACATATTTTGGCCTTGTTTCCATTGAGATTAAAGCCCTGTTCAGGCATTCACCTGAACGTGTGTGGGCTTAAAGTGGGTAGAGGGATGGAACCATGTACGCGGGCCCTACCCCCTATATGTCCAGGTGCACTGAACCTGCCTCCCTCAGTTCAGAGATTGCCATGTCGAATCATCAAGGTCTGAAAGGGAGTTCTGCTCACATTCACTTGAATGCAAATAGAACTCTCTATGCAATCAGGAACCCTGAAAAGGAATGGTCCATGATCGTGTGGAGACTTCTACTTGCGTTCAAGTGGACACGTGTAGAACTCCCTTTCAGACCTTGCCCATTCAACACAGCATAGTCTAAACTGGGGGGTAGAGCCGGCATGCCCAGAAACATGGGGGGGGGGCAGTGTGCACAGCCTGTCCCTCTGCCCACATCAAGCCCTCATGTGCTCAGGCAAATTACTGAACAGAGCTTTAGATGAAGGGGTTAGGACAAAGACTTCAAATAAAAGTTGGGTTTTGAAAAAATAGAGAGAGTTAGCCCTGTATAAGCATTATATGGGAATATATAAGTTCCTTTTGGCCTCAAGGAGCTGTCATGGGTTTTGGCTGAGATTCTAGGGCTGCTTCTATATAAAGCATTTGTTGTGGAATGGCTGTGCCTCATTCACTCACATTTTATTGGGAAATGGACTCTAGATGATGTCAACATCCAACTGTAATCCTCACATGTTTTCCCAGCTATTATCCCATGTTTCCCGCTCCTGTGGAACCCCCCCCCCTTTAAAGAATGAAACAGGCAATAGTGCAACTCTACCAATGTCCATAGTAGTGATCACTATTTCCCGTTCCTTGTTTTATGGCTCCTCCTGCTGGGTTTTTGTTCCACCTGATTAATTACTGGTAATCTGCTTGGCACCATACTTAGAGAGTTCCTCTTGCCCAATTGTGTCTGCATATTTCTCTGACTGCAAAGAATGGAGGAATTGCAGTTTTTTGGGCAAACTCACTGAACATAGTAAAGATTTACTTCTGAATGAACATCTCATGAGCAAGCTGCCAGTGGAGAATTCAAACTCCCCCCCCCCCCAAGCACAGCCTGCGGGGAAAGTCACTGTAGAATAGCTCCTTTGCTATCTTGTGTTGGGAAGGGATGATGAAGCAACTGGGAGGGGTTGGGGGAAAGGGAATGAGACTCGTAGAGTGGCCAGGTGTCCTCTTTCACAGAGGACAGTCCTCTGTTTGGAAGGCTGCTAGAGGAATGCCCTCTGTTTTGAAACCATCCTCTATTTGAAGGGCAGTCCAGTCCAAGTCCCATGTAAAGGTAGAGAACCATCAGAAGGAAGAGCTGGACCTTGAAATTGCCCATCAGCAGCACGTAGGCAGCAGACTGAGCAAGGCACATAGGTCACCTGGTCAGTCTTCCGCACTATCATGAGATGTACTGTATTTCTACTTCAATTATAACAATTATTCCTAAATGTGAAACTATACGTATAAATTAGCATATGCAAATTTTATGCAAATCAGACAGTACTCTCTTTTGTCCTCTTTTTGGAGATGCATTTCCTAATTTTAACATTCATAAGTGGCCACCCTACTCATGCCCACTGTGTGGACAGAGGATAGTGCTGTTGCCCAGTGAGTGTAGATGTTATGCTGTAATTCCAGATGCAGCATAAGTGACAGAAAAGCTTAGAGCCTTCCATCTGTAAACAGCTCGGAGAATTCTGAGGTGACATTTGAAGGCCGATGTGAGCAGATTCAGACAGGGAGAACAGATGATTTGAAAGCGGAGGAGAATTGGGGTGAGGGGAGAAGAATGAATTGAAAGGACCACCCAGAGGAGAGGGTGGAATAGAGATCAGCCTTCATCCAGCAATAGCTCCACAGCCAAGGGGTGAGAGAAGCTGAGACCTACAGTTGTGTTACAGCCCAAGACTGTGTAACAACAGACAGGTCTAATGGACACTCATCTATTGATAACTCCCTTTCCAGGCTCCATCCCCTACCCCGTTTTTGCTGGATGTAGAGACTTCAAATGGCATATTCAACTGAATTTCTCCCCCTTTCTACCTTCTTTGTTAAATGAATCCTGCTTGTTGTTCTCTTCCCACTATATTAAATTGTCTTCTGGTTTCCCCGTAAATCCTTTCAGGAAACCTGGGGTTGGTGAGCTGGAACCATTGCACAATATTTTGGGATATTTTGGAATCCCTGGAAATGTCCCTGCTCATCCATACATCCTGATCCTGCTACTGTTTTGAAAACCAGGTCCCATAGTTCCCCACTACCATTATATACAACAGCAAGGGGATGCTGGTGGGGAAAGTGGAATTAGATTTCAGCCTAAATGCTAACAGCAAACTCATTCCTCAAGTGTGGATCCTTGTGGAGTTGCAGACATACAATCTGCAAAAGTACACACACACACACACACACACACACACACACAATTAGGTTAACCCCCCCCCCCCCGCAAAGGGTGGGGGACCCTAATGAAGAAGACTGAATTTGTTCAGTGGGCATGAAATGCTGAATGTTGGTGGTGGGGAGAACAGAAAATGGGGTTTGGAGTGAATGGAGTATCCTGGGAAAGACCACGGTTAGTTGGCTGGTACCCTGAATAGGAGCACTGCACACTGTGGCAATTTGAGGCAGGTCCTGCTTGTTTGCATTACTGATTCATATAGTACCATCAATGTACTAGAGGAAGTTCCAGGAATAAGAGGCAGCAAGGGGAAATGGACAGAGCAGTTTAAAAAAGCAGGAGGAAACATTGAGGTGGATGAAGATGGTAGAGAGGGTGGATCAATCACAAAAAGGTGCATTTCCTTACTTACTATTCTTAACTTGTTAAAAGATAGAATAACAAGGCCATGCCCTTCTCCAAAGCACTATTAAAAGGGGGCGGAAGGTCTTCACCAATCTGAGCTGGCCTAACAACGTTTTTGGGGAGAGAGGGTTCCACTACAAAAAAAAAGGCCTCACTCCTTATCATCATCAGACTAGAGGGCACAATCTTATGGCTGCTAGAGTAGACACTGTCTAGACAGCCATAGGAAAAGTCAGTGTCCCAGCTCTGACCTCAGAAAAGCACTCTGAGATCAGAGGTTGGACGCTGAGTTCGGAGCACCCTCCCTCTGCCCTTACAACTGGCGTGGTTCTTTGCCTGCCGGCTGTGAATCTGAAGACAGAATACTTACGTTGGAGTCGGAGCTGGGGGTGGGTGGGGAGGGGGGAGGCACCACCATCCTACGAGGAATCCTGGTGGTACCTCTGGCTCCTCTCCTCGCGAGCTGCTGTAAAACACTTAGACAGCCGAAATCAGTTGTCTAAGTGTTTTGGAGGGCAAGGGAAGCATGGAGGCAATGGAGGCACTCCTCCCGCCCTCAATAGGATGCCCATATTCCTCTGAGTTTGGAGGGTTACAGGCAGGCAGCCACATTGGATCATGCTGCCCGGCTCTGACAAAGATGGTACCCAGAGCAGGGCCATTAGATTATTTCAAGTTATATAGAGAACCTCACATAAGCTGCACATGGTACAATTTTAACTTGAAGTAAATATGGTCAGCTTCAGTAATAGATGCAAAAGGAACTAGCAAGAAATGGGAATTTTAAACTGAAAGCTATGGGCACAATCCAACAGGAAGTTCTCCTGTCCAAGTCCAATTTAAATGGATTCATGGGACTTTTGGAGGAGAACCTCTCAGGGTTTGTTCTCCAGCTGCATTGTTCAGTCAGAGAATGACAGCAGGTGAAACTTGCTTACTAAATATTTTTTTTTAAAGGCAGCTGAAAGAAAAGTGAGAAGGATTTTCTGCCGTCATTAAATCTGAGACATTGTCTTTGCAATAATTGCCCTTGACTTACAGGTCTTTGCATCTGACAAAGCAAGAAGATTGAATCTGAATTTTGATCATGGTGAATTTCATTATCTTAGCACTATCGTCCAAGGCAGCACAATTTAGCTTCCTCCATTAGCATCAAGGAAAACAACTTAATAAGCTTCCCACTGTAAAGAGGAGACTGGGAGAAGAACCTGTATTTACTTACGATGCATTCTAATGATTGGCGAAATACAAGAAGAAGGGACAATCTAGAACAAAATGATACCACAAAGGAAAATTAGTTCATTGAACCAGAATCTTTCACTGAATACTGTGACTGACTGAATATTAAGAAATATTGTTTCCAGGACTTCCGGATGAAAATGGAGCTTTGAAAGCCGCACAGAAATTCTGTGGGCAGCTGGTACAGCGTTTCCTGGCCAGAGAATGTCTCAGGCTGGGGGATCTACTTCTCATTAGAGAAGCGAAGATCTGAGGTTACCCCCAAATTATCTCATAGGGTCATAAATCGCTTTTTGTGTGTCTTATGACGGATAAAGGCGGTGGGTGACCTGAGGTGGGGGAAAACGGCGCTGTTTCCAGAGACCGGTTTTACCGATCATCAGAAGTTTGCATGTTCGCTTCCAAAATAAAGGAGTACATCTGGAGTGGCTAATTGGAATCTTTCGGCAGCAGAGTGGGATTTATAATTAACTGTAAGTAGACTATGTTTATCTGGGAGGCGAAAAAGATAAGAGAGGAAACCTGAAAGGAGATCTATAAATCTTATATGTTTGGAAGCGTCTGGGAAATATCTATACGCAAGGCAAGATGTTTGCGGTTGCAGCATTCTTAAACCTGTGGAACGAAATGGAGAGAGAAATTCTAAACAGATTGGAAATAAGAATCCAGGCTTTGAACGTAAATCTGAAAGTGGATCAATCAGAAGAACAACGTAAGACGGATTTCTTTACAGGACCGGCAGAGGAGAAGACAGAAGAAGTAAATAAGGACTTGGGAAACTTATCAGAAATTCACAGAGACTTTGAAGTTTTAATTGGGTTGAAGTGGCACGAGAAGACAGTTCAGGAAGAAGTTGTGACGCACTTTTTAAAATCTAAGATGGCGGAGCCGGAGATCGGTATGCAGGAGACCACAAAACAACAGAACAAGCTGATCGGTATGCAGGAGTCCACAAAACAAAAGAACAAGCTGATTTCATTCTTGGTTCAAAACCTGGAACTTAATGATTATCCCTTTGACAGAGGAAAGCAATGAAAGGGACTATCTTCATGGTCTTTTATTGGCAAAAGATAAAGGGTTGATGTATACTGAACTACATGTCTAGTTGGAATATAAATAATCTTTTGATTTTAAATATTAATGGCAAAGGTAAAGGGATTGCTTATATGACTTATTTGAATTTTAAATATTAATGGTGATGTAAGAGAAATTATTATAATTAAGGTATAATTATATTTGGTCTGTTTGGAAACATTTATTTAAAAAATAATAATAATAATTTGTTGTTGTTGTTGGGGGTGTTGTTTTGTGGAAGCTTTGAAGTATTAAAGGGGAAGGTCTTTTGTTTTTTTTGTTCTATAAGTAGCATGATGGCTTATGTGCTTCTGCTGTTCTGCCAGATGTCACTTATTTCTTAATTTTTTAGACTTATCTTTCTTTTCTTGCCTTTTAAAAAAATATATCTTGGAGATTAAAAGTGAAGGAATTTCTGCTTAGATAGAAAGGAATAATGAGTAATTGTAATAATACAAATGTGTTGATTCGATGGTTAGGTACTAGAGAGTGCGGGAGCAGTGGAAATACAAAATGCTTTGGTATGTGGTCATTTGCTAATTAGTTTATAGTTACTTTTTACTTTTGGGATTCTCAATATACTGTATTTTGGAATTGAAAACACTATTTAATGAAACTATAGGTTTTCTTTTTTGGAGTATTCATAAATGTTGAATTTAATAGATTAAATAGTTGATGTTTATTGGGGGAGAGTGGAGACCTCTGGTGTTTGTTCCTTTTAGGGTTCTTTTTTGCCATAACTGGAAGTGATTTTTTGTTAACAGAAAAGATTTTAAGATTAACTGTGGTTGATTAAGCTGTGGAGAAGATTGGAAGTCCATTATTGTGTTTGTGTTTGTTTGTTTTATTATGAATAAAAATAAAAGTTGGGGGGGAAAAAGAAATATTGTTTCCAATATTTGGCAGAGAATCAGCCACTTCTCTGTTCTTCTTATTTTAGTGGCACACGTTGGATTTCCACCCCAAAAGGCAAGCTGTTATGTTTAGACCAGTGATGGTCAACTACATTATCCTGGGATTAGGACAGATTTTTTTCCAGCCAAGCTGCTCAGTGGCCAGAGCATCTTAATGAGAGAGTCTAGTCTCCCAGGCAGAAGAACCTGGAGGGTGACAACAACAAGCACACTTTCCACTGTGAAATGGGATGTTGTCCTCAATGCCTCTGAATTTAGATTATATTTATTTATTTATTTATTATATTTATGCATCGCCCATCTGGCCAGACATCCGGCCACTCTGAGCGATGTACAGTCCAATAAAACACAAGGGGGGAGAAACACACACACACACACACACACAGTATAAAACACAATTAAAAACAGTACAAAACTTAAATCCTAACCCACCCCATATTCCCGCCTGAAAAGCCATGTTTTTAATGCCCAGCGGAAGCTAATCAAGGAAGGGGCATGGCGGAGGTCACTGGGGAGAGAGTTCCATAAATTGGGGGCTGCCACAGAAAAGGCCCTCCTCCTAGTCCCCACCAGCCTGGGTTCTCTGTTTGATGGGACAGGGAGAAGGCCATCCATGGCAGATCTTGTTGAGCGTCCTATTTGATGTAAGACACTTGGGGTATGGGGCCCCATATCATTACTAAATAGAGGATGGCAAGGAACTCATAGGGTTGGGAGAACAGATAAGGATAACTGTTAGCTAGGATATCAGGACCAGGTCAATGGAAAAATAACTAAGGCTTTTCCAGGGGCAGAAAGTTGACTCAGTGAAGTAGGTTTTACACTTTGCCCATTCATTTGAATACTTGGTTGATGGGACCATCCATGGTTATCTCTAGGCTGGAGACAATTCAGGCAATTCGCCATTTTTATGGACAGACGCTTCTCACAAAAACGTGGCCTTCCCCAACCTGGTGCCCTCCAGATGTTTTGGACTTCAACTCCCATCACTCCCAGTCACCATGGCCACTGGTCAGTGGAATGCTGGGAGTTGTAGTCCAAAACATCTGTAGGGCATCAGTTTGGGGAAGGCTGCAATAATGTAACTCAGCAAAAGTGTGGTGCTGTCCTTTTCAGAATATGGGCTAATTCAAAAGGAGTTCTTTCCCCCCTGCAAGCTAAAATGACATTCAGAGCACAAAAGTAAGTGCCTTTGCTCTAGGAAAGACAGGTAAGAGAAGAAGCATTGTGACACATCATATAAAAATAATAATACTAGAGCTACAGGTTCAATCATGAGCATAGTTTTGTGGTGTTATATGGATGATTCTCAGTAAACTTATGCTCTGCTTCCCCAAATCTTGCAGTCCTCTAAAAAATGTATAGTGCTGTAGTGTACAGATTGCTCTGAATCAAAGCTGGATCAAAACAGAAAACAGGATTAGGGAAGACAAGAGAGGAGAGAACTGTCTCAAAGCCGCTTAGCTCATTGGAAGCCTTTTATGTGGCAGTCAGCAGTTGTTGAAGTCACCGCAGGTGGGACTCTCCAAGCAGCCATATGTTACCTGTAGAAGAATCCCTCTCGCAGCTGGATTTCCCCAGCCTGTTTGGATAATTACGTGATGCAGAAGGGCTGCGCATAGTGATCTCCCAGCTGGAGAAAAGCTGGCTGCAAAACTGAAGATGAAATGCTTTTTAGGCTGTGACAAGTTGAGAGGTGTACTACATATTCCTTTTAATATGAGCGACAGTGAAGCAGCTTTCACTTGGGCAACATTCTTTCAACAAACTAAGACTATCAGAACATAAATAAAGACCAGAAATGTAGACAACTGAAATTAAAATAGTGGCATACTATGACCTTTTGTGATGCGATACTTTGTACTGAATCAAATATTCAGGTTTTACTGAAAAATCATTGACGGAGGGCATTTTTTTGAGACTGCTAAAAATACATTTAAAAAACCCAGTAAGTTTGTTCATTAAATCCATTTCCAAAATAATAATAATAATAATAATAATAATTATTATTATTATTATTATTCTTAGTCAAATATGCTTAGTCAAATAGCTATGCTAAGGTAAAAATAAAATTAAGCAAACTGTATAGAAGACATCATTTTCTCGGTAGAAAAATGGAATACAAATTATACTCGAGACTACAATAGAAGCTTTGACATGAATCGTCCTCAGGCCTAACTAATGGAATCTTAATACAGCATTCATGAGGCTTTCATACAAAGTGATATGACAGCTGGTCTAAATGGAAGATGTGTAAGTGATGAAAAACTTATTTACTAAATAATGCTGCAGCATAGCTGGTCATATAATCCCCATATATCCAAGGTCTGTTTCAATCTGGTTATTATTAACTATTCAGCATTACCTTTTTTCTTTTCCTGGAAATACTGCTTAAAACCCCCATTAAATTCATCACAAAGTACTCTCCAAGCACTTACTTTTTATCATCTCCACAATTATCACTGTCTTAGAATCTATTGATTTCCCCACAGTGGTAACTACAAACACTTTTGCAATAATACAAAATTAGCATTGTGTGGGGATAAAAGGTTGAGACAATCATCTCTTTTCCTGGCCTTCACGCCAATTCACTGATGTCTTATGGACACAAGAGTTCCAATGAACACAAGGCATTCCCCTCACCCCCAATGCTGGGTTCGCCATTAATCTTAATGAAGAAAACAGATCCTGGTGCACATTCCCATGTGCACAGGGATCTGCATCTTTCATAGGAATAACTACATGTGAATGGACTGGGGCATTTAGGATTACAGAACATTTACTGATTTATTATTCACTTGGATAAATCTATGAATCTTACCCTCCACCCACCAGGCACCCAGAATGACATACAGTAAAATCCCAGTTAGAACTAAATAAAATGTATACATTATAAAAAAAACACACACACAATAAACATGGGAGTAAAAATATCCAATATAATAAAATAAGAGAGTGATGTAAATATTTAATAGTGGCTTAAGACAGCATTAAGCACCATTAAAAGCCCGACAAAACAGAACCATCTTAACTGTCTGTCTGAAACATAATAAAGAAGGAAGGAACCAATCTAACCTCCCCAGGGAGGGAGTTCCAAAGTTGGCGTAGTGTCACTGAAAATGCCCTATCTCTTGAGTACCCACCAACCGATCCTCTCCAGATGGTGGAACATATAATATGGCATTCAAATATGATGGCAAATTCCAGAGAAGTTCATTTGCTTATCTCAGTATCAGAGGTGAACTAATGATCCGTCAGATCTATTGAACGCTGGGATATTGGGGTAAGGAACCATATCTCATCTGAAAATACTTGCTATTTTTACTTATTAAAACCTATAATTACAAACAGAAGATATGAGATGCAAGCCAACAAAGCCATCCATTATGCATTCCCATTTCCTCTCACTTGACCTGTTTCCAAAATACTTTTCTTTGGAAGATGCCTAGAAGCATGCATTTAGATTAGTTTATTAACAAGATCGTTAATCAGGTATCGTTAATCAGCAATTCTTTTATTTTAAATTAACAAGACTCTAAGAAGATGTTGAACCGAATTTCAAACTTAAGATGCATTTCGTTAGTCAAATCAGTTCATTCAGCTGTAGAGAGTATTCCTTGGTTCATCAAGATTTTGCAGCTTTATGAGCGTTGCAGAATAAGGCAGATAATATCCCCCACTCTTTTTATAGCTCACTATGGAATTTTATATTAATTTTAAAGAATAAATATGCAAATAAATTGCACCATGTGGAATATTGTATATTAAGGAATGATGAGCTCAATTTGGTAGTCTCAGAGCATTAAGAGGTCTCATTGACTTTACCGGGCTCTGTTAGATAAACAAAACAACATCAGATTAATTAAATGATGCTACCGTGATGCCAGTTCTTTAAAGAAGCTGCTGGAGGAGAAGAGAGTGTGAACACAAATGGAAAGTTAAAATAGTAGAAAGAAAGAAAGAAAGAAAGAAAGAAAGAAAGTTAATTATTACCATGACAACAAAATAAAGGATAGGTCTTCCTTCTTTTCAGTCTGGCTTGAATCATTATTTCATTGCTGCCTTTTGTGCTTATGCAAGTCATGGAAATGTATGAAATAGAAGTATATTAAATGTTATACAATTGAATGGAGAGTCAGGGTTTGCAGTTGTTTGCTTATGACAAAAATAATGGATATATTTATACAGAGTAACAATAGGCATTTTAAAGGCAAATTTTAGAACACTGAGGCCACTTTGACAGAGGTATGAGAAGGAAGTATCGGGTAAGTTTGCAGCCCATAAATATGCACAGTATGTGTAATGTCACCAGCATTAACTGTGACTTCTCCTGTCCATCCCTTTTCCGGTCTTTTTGTATGTCCTCTCCCATGCAGCATACCTGCAGTTTTGTTTGCTAGAACAGGTAGGGAAGGGGTGCAGATACAAACACTAAAGAAAGGAAGGGCAGGAGAAGCTGTAGCTGCTTCATCTCTTGTTTTGTCAGCGATTCTAAACGATATAACTCAGTTTTCTGGGTTGCAACCTGACAAGCCCTTTCCCTCCCTCTTTTAGAACAGCAGAGTTTTAGTTACATGCATAATGTTGCAAACAGCTTTTGAAATCCATTTTGCAAACACAACATCCAAAACACATACCTATCTTAAGATGCTATAAAAATGTAGGCAAAGGTAACATTCCTGCAGCTTCACATTTCATTCAGCCCTGTCCAGAAAATTATGTGTGCTACCCAGATCCTACTAGCACAGGATGATTACAGTAACTATGATAGCTTAGGAGGCCTTCTCCAACCTGGTGCCCTCCAGATCTTTGGACTTCAACTCCCATCAGCCCCAACCAGCATAGCCAGTGGTTGGAAATCCTGGAAGTTGTAGTCCAAAACATCTAGAGGACACCAGGCTGGGGGAGTCTGCCTTAGGCAAATATTGAATTGCTGCCCCCCTCATAATTCTGCCGTGGAACCTGGCCTTTTTACGGAACTGGCAAATCTTCCTCCTAATATGGCATGTTGGGCATTGTTGGTGCCTCCTTCACCAACAACCATAAGTGCACCCAGAGATCCCAATAAGGAGGGCAAGTTTGAGGCCCTTTTGAGGAGTGGGGAATGACAGAGAACTGGAAACAGAGCGAAGGGAAGCTCAAATCATGCATACTTCTTCTCACAAGATTCCTTTGGAATATCTCAGGGTCAAAACAGACATTACTTTAAATTCATACCTAACAGCTATTTCATTTTTCCCCCATTTTTACTCTAGAGTAGGCAAAGGGGGGGATCCAGATCAGGACACTAGAATGGGGTGGGGGTAGGGGATGGATTTTAAGATCTGGATTGGCCCCCCTCCGCCTAAAAATGTAGCTTTTAGATACAGATTTAAAGTAATGTCTGTGTCTGTTTTGGTCTTCACTAAGAGCTTTCCTATATGAGGCTATTAATCCACTGTATATACTTTCAGTTTCATCACAGAATTGAGCACTACAGAAATATCTCACCACATATTGGAAGATTGCCTTTCCCTGCTGTGCCCCCCAAATGTCCATCTCCCTTCAACCTTCTTGGAGATGCTCCAGCCTTTCTAAAGAGAAAGTGTGCATGATTCTCATTGCCTCGTCTTACTCTTTTCTTCTCTGAAATGTATGTGTGTGTGCACATGGATTCCATTTACAGGGAAACAGACTCCCCCCCCCCTTTGGAGGAGACTCTGATGTCATGTTACTTGGGTTTAAATTTAAAGTCTATAGGTGGTGAGTATAATGTGTTTCTGTATTAAGTATAATAAGCATGTATTCCTGCAGTGTCTGGGTGAGTGAGAAAGGATGGGCAGGAAGAATGGAGTATTTACATATGTGACATGACTGGCTGAGAGTAGGGATAGACGAATTCCACTTACCCCGTCTCGTCAGGCGCTCGGCAAGTGCCCCCACCGCATGATCTGTCTTGCAGTGATAGCGAGGCGCTTGACGGACGTCTGGGTGCCCGGCGCATCACTTCTGGGTCCCCAGCACTACATTTTTTACGTAAAAACCAGGGGCAACCACCTTAAAACGGCTGTGATTTGCTATTCGCAGCAGTTTTAAGGTGGTTGCCCGTGGTTTTTACATTAAAAAGGCAGCGTCGGGGACCCGGAAGTGACGCGCTGGGGAACTGGAACTTCCTTTCCCCAGTTCCTCTCGCAGGGACTTGTGCCGAGCCGGGGAAAAGTAAGTCACGTGGAGCTCGGGAGGGTCGAGCGTGGTGAGTTCGCCCTGCTTCCACCCCCCCAATCGAGATCCGCGCACATCCCTGGCTGAGAGAGTGAGAAGGGGGGGTAGGGCCTGTGTTATATAAACAGTGGGTGGTGCTGTACTGTTCAGGCACGAGTGTGTGGGAGGTTTTTGTGGGGATTTGTGAAGAGTGTATGGGGGAGTGAGAGGAGTGTGTGGAATGTGAAGTGCTGTTTGGGAGAATGTGAAGCTGACTGGAGAGAGCTGAGTTGAGCGATTATATATTGCATTAGGATTATTAAGAGTGTGTGCAGGGATTGATATTGGGAACAGCTGTTGAGAGAGGATTGGTACTAAGATAAGTTAGTACGTTACTTAAGCTAATCTGAAACTTACACATGAAACTTATTTCCAGAACTTGTTGTGTTTCAAAATAAATTTTTCTTTGTTATTTGAAACAGTCTGTGTGGGGCAGCTGTGCTTATTGTACTGGTCAAAGAGGCATAAGGTAGGGATTAGACATCGCGAAGTCAGTGTGAGGAGTGTAAGGGTTTGAGGAAAAGAAAACCCCAACCTTACATAAGTGCACCCAGAGATCCCAATAAGGAGGGCAAGTTTGAGGCCCTTTTGAGGAGTGGGGAATGACAGAGAACTGGAACCAGAGTGAAGGGAAGCTCAAATCATGCATACTTCTTCTCACACGACTCCTTTGGAATATCTCAGGGTCAAAACAGACATTACTTTAAATTCATACCTAACAGCTATTTCATTTTTTCCCCCATTTTTACTCTAGAGTAGGCAAAGGGGGGGATCCAGATCAGGACACTAGAATGGGGTGGGGGTAGGGGATGGATTTTAAGATCTGGATTGGCCCCCCTCCGCCTAAAAATGTAGCTTTTAGATACAGATTTAAAGTAATGTCTGTGTCTGTTTTGGTCTTCACTAAGAGCTTTCCTATATGAGGCTATTAATCCACTGTATATACTTTCAGTTTCATCACAGAATTGAGCACTACATGAAGAGTGTTTCTTTCCTGCTTTTCTGCTACATAACCTCTTGGTGGCACTGTAGTATAGTGGAATAGCTCAATTACATAAATGGAAAAGTGTTTTCTTTTGCTTTCACAAATAATGCCGCATTTTCCCCACTCTAAAAAAAAAAAAACCCTCACTAAAAGTGCTGTTTAAAAATGGAAGCAAAACTGGAGGGTCACGACGTTGTCCAAAGAACCCATAAACAACCATGAGTAGGGAACAACAAGAGCACAATAAATGCCTCGTGTAGAAAAGCTCTGTCTGTTCTTGAGTAGCTGCTGCTATTTATTCATCCAGTGCTAATTCTGATCTATAAGTCCCTCAATGACCAAGGACCAGGGTATCTAAAAAAGGACCTCCTACTTCTGCATGAACCTATCCAGGTGAGGCCCTGCCCCAATTAACATTTGAAGGTTAGTTAAAGAGCCACAAGGGATAAGGCATTGTCTGCTGTAGTGCCTGGATTATGGAACACCTTCACCCCAGAAATGTTTCTGGCTCCTTTATGTGCCAGTTGAAAGCAGTTAAATTCTCCCAGGCTTTTGGTGGGATATGATGGAATTGTTCATGGTTTGTATCTCTTATAATACGGAATACTGGTGCTAATTTGTTAATCTCTTTAGTCTGTAATTTATTCTTGCATTATTTTAGCTTTGCATGTAAGTTACCTTGGACACATTGGTGTAAAGGTGGTGCATAACAGAGAATCTTATCCTCTAACTATGCAGGAGAGGGGGAATGAAAATACACCACTGCTAAACTAGACATACTGTGTATCTGGCCTGCTGCTGCTATACTGACAGAGCAACCTGCTATATTCTTTACTCACTCAGCCCAGGAGGGAAGAGGGAAACACACAACACAGAAAATCCATAAATGGTGGGAAAGCAGCAGACGCGCACACATTCATCCCCAGCATCTATGGAAACACTGCCAAAGCCACCAACCTGGGACTGTGCTGGGGACTCTGCCTACATGCCTCCAACACATCAAGGGAGCCAACAAACTCACCATGATGAGAACACACTCCCAGCACACACCCAAGCATTGCATCACACAAAACATGCCAAATGGTGCCACCATGTCCCAAATCCATCAGTCCCCAATGACTCAACCAGCAACTCCTGCCAGTCCCCAGGCATCCCTCCAAGCAGGAGAAAAGAAAGGTGCTGCCTTCACAATGCAGTACGCACATCACTCCCTTGGCTTCTGCTGGTAGAGAGAAAGATTAGCTTCAAAGACTTAAAAACACACACACTTTCTGTCAGCCATGTCCCTTCCTGACATGCTGCTGAAAGCACCAGGAGATATAGCTTCCTGAGACTCAAGAGTGTTCAGAAAATGAAGTTGAGTGGTGGGTGATTCAGGACAGATGGAAGGAAGTACTTCTTCACACAGTGTATTGTTAAACTATGGCATTCACTACCACAAAAGGCAGTATATTAACTTCACCCTTAATCTTTTACAACTTTGCATCAAGTGCCCCAGGCAAGGCAAATTGTGCAAATTGTGCAACCGTGTGGCCGTTTTAAGGTGGTTTTCTATTATATTTACGTGGAAAAAGCAGCACCAGGGTCCCGTCCCGTCAGTTGCTGGAACAGCGCCGGGACCCGTTGTGTCACTTCTGGGTCCCGGGAAAGTCCGCTGGGAGCCTCATGTCACCATGGGAGGAGTCGAGCAGCAGGGGTGCTCGCCGAGCACAAGGCGAGCACCCCACCAGGTACCCCACTACGATGGTACCTTTTAGTCCTGATTTTTACATTCAAGGGAGCCACACAAGTTGCTGGTGGAACTACTACAGCATCGGGCTCATTCACACATGCATGTTATCACTTGGTAACTACAGTGTCAAGTGGTGAAGGGCATGCATGAATGAGCCATCACAGATAAAATACCAGAAACAAAACTTTAATGTCACCTCACTTGACCACAAGAGCAATGCTTTTTAATGGAGTCAGCAGGCACATTTAGTTGCAAGTCATCAGGTGATGAGTAATTGAATGATGAGAAACTGATGAATGTGGAAAACAGTCCCATGGAGGCTACCCATGTAGCAAGTTCATATGAAGTAGTTCCGCATGTTGTTTTTGATATTTTCTCTAGACCTGTGCAAGCACTTGTCATTTAAAATTTGGGAATGCATGAGAGCAATCGCTCTAACCATGTGGGGAGCTGCTCACACAAATTGATCTCTATGTGCTGGCTGTAACTTGGAAGAAATGGCCCTTAGGCAAAAATGGTACCGTACAAAACTACATAGCTCAGAATGGTGCAAAATTATAGCACACTGTTTCCTCTAATATTAGCTGACAATGAGGATCATTAGTCTTGACGAGAATTTCAATAACATCTTCATTAGAGTAGAAAATTATGTGCCAGAGGTCTGGTTAATTAGTGTACTGGTTCTTTTCCCTTCTATTTAAAACAGTTTATTATCAAAGTGACGCCAGGAGGTATGGAATGAGAAGTAGCAGGGATAGCCGTGGGTTGAAGAGGAGGGATTGAAAAGAAGACAAGATTTACAAGAATAATGGTCATTAGAAATGATACAATGATGTACCCATGTAAATCTCTTAAGGTACCAGTTGTTAAGTGGACCCCTAAAGAGCATCTCCTTTTTAGTAGCTTAGGTTGAATTGGTCTTTAATGAGATGAGCTCACAAAGCAAGTTATTTTTGTTCATTTAATAAAGGTGTCTGCTGTGCATGAATCCCTTTGACATGGATTGATTCTTTATCTTTTTACTGTATGTCTCTGTATGTCTTGGTGTTCCTCCCTAGCAGTGTCAACCCACTTTTGCTCAAGAGTTGTCATGTCCTAACCCAGATATTCTGCCTATAGTTTTGAAATGCCAGCACAGCAGGTGACTAGCATGACAGGCAACAGCTACAGCTGTACGTTTTCCAATGCTCCATTTGCCAAACATTCTCACCAAGTTGTAAAACACACATCTACCAGTGTTGAACAGCAAGAAGGAGCAAGGGTGGCCTAGCTGAAGTGTCTCCTGGAGCACCGTCATGGACAAGATTTTATTTCCTAACAGAGCTGACTCTTTGCTTCTAACAGGTGAGTTTACAGTGTCAGAAGGAAATGCAAGAAACTTCCCCTTCTCTCTGAAGCTCCATATTTGGGTGGGGTGGGGTGGGGTGGGTAAGCTTCACCTGTTGAATTTCAAACCCTCCAACATTTCACAGATGAAAATAGGGACACATGTGAATTTGTAAGAGGTATGATTAAGCAACATGAAGGTGTGATCAAGAGGGTGTGGCCAGGCAACATGAGGGTGTGGCCAAGGGTATGGCCAGGCAACCAAAGGGCATGGTCAAGTACAAAAGTTATTAGAGGAAACACACAAAATCTTATATATTATATTACATTATTATATTATATATTATTTTATAATATTTTATAAGTGGCTTGTGTAATATTGTTTTTACCTTACTTAAACCCTTAATTGTTGATATCAGGTGTTTTTCATGGGTGGGTCAGTGCTTGCAGGGCAATCTCTTCCTTTTTGTTTTAAAATTGTCAGGATTGGCACAAATAAAAATGGATGCAGGCGGTACAGCTCCACCATGGCTTGAAGCAGCAAGAAAGTTGGGGTTTGCTTTTTTGTTTTCTTTTAAAAAAGAAAATACCTTCTGCTGCTTCATCTGAAAAATAAACACACACACACACACACGGATACACACACAATGTGGGGGATTTTTCCCTCATCCCTGCTATCTTTAGGGGCCATTTTTGTCCAGACTCACACCTCCACCCCAAATCAAAATGTCTGGATCGTGTTGCAGTTTAACATACTACTGCATTCAGTCATCGCACACTGCTGGATGGGGAGGAAAGAAATTGGAAACATGAGACTAAAATGAGCAGGCAGCAGATTTTCTGCAGTACAGCTCTTGAGCAGAACAGTCTATCTGTGTGTGTGGCACAAAGAATTTCAGTAAGGGTGCAGTCCTGTGCATGTTTAGACAGAAAAATGTCTACAGCTCCCAGCATTCCCTAGCTAGCCATGCTGGCTGGGGCATGTTGGGAGTTCTAGGACTTTTTTTGTCTAAACATGCATACGATTATTCTGTGGCTCATGCTGGCTCAGCTTGTCTGAGCATGGAAAGCTAAGCAGGGTCAGGCCTGGTTATTACTTGGATAGGAGACCCCTCCTCTAGTTTCCTGCATTGAGCAGGGGGTTGGACTCGATGGCCTTGTAGGCCCCTTCCAGCTCTATGATCTATGAATCCATGAATGGCCACATCATTGGTGAGCCAAGCCCAAGGCATGCTTAGGTTCTTTTTTCTCAAAAAGCAATGGTAATAAAGATCAGTGGAGAACATGCACATAGCAAAGTAGACTGGCCCTTTAAGAAAGATGTAAGCCAATTATTTTAGTATTTTTTTTTACATTTTGTCTAGTATGAGAGTGCTCACTTCAACATTTTAATCTAAAATTACAGCATGTGTTTAATTTAAGAAAGGTATATTATATCTTGTGTGTGCTTGTAGTGCCAAGTGCATTATAATATACCTTAAAACCAGTACAAATTTGCTGTTGGTACGGCAAGTACCTATTTAGTATCTATGGCTTTGTCAGAAGGCAATAAAGCAAAATGCTTATACATCTCACTAAAAGAATGTAAGTTCCTTTTCTTTCCAATGAAATTCTAAGACATGCTGCTCCAGTTTTTGTATGAACACTGCATCACTTTCATTTAGCGGCTGCAAATCTTAAAGCTCCGTAAAACTGCCTTTCGAAGAGAAAAATATGATGTTTACTTAGTGATAAACAATTTTCCAATGAGAGAGGATGCTGGCAGGAAGATGAGTCATGTGAATATTGGAAATTAAAAAGTACTGACAGCATGTTTATTTCAGAGATGCTCCTATTTAATAAAACAACAGCATTAAGTCCATGGGACAAAAATTCTTCTTACCATATGACAATCACATTTCCAAGCTTTCAATTAGGAATAGGCAAAACAAAATAACAGTGAAATATTAATGGCCATTGGCTGTACACTGCAATAGTATTTCTTTACTTTAAACATTTTAAATCATCCCATCACTTTCATTTTACAGCTTACTCTTTTTCATTTCTCCATTTGCTGGTTATTAAGCAGACAGAAATAGCCAAATCAATTCCAGGTTCTTAGAATTATCTCACTCAGCTTATTAATTTCCTCTTACTGGTCACAGTGTGGCCAAAATCCTAAGGATTGTGTGATTAATTTTTTGCACCCAATGGGGCTTTCAACCTGTATTCCTAGCTCTTCTGCCTGGCTGCCCCACAGCAAGCAGGAGCATCCTTTGAAATGTGCAATTACAGCAGTCTCCCCCACCCTGGTGTGCTGTTACTCCTTGTGCACTAGAGTGACAAAGAGGAGGGAGGGAAATGTGGGGAAAAACACTTGCTCCTCCCCTTTTGTAGCTTGCCTTTACTGCTGCTGATGCCTCCAAGGGAAGGGAAGGATAAATGTGTCTGGGAGAGTGGAGGCTGGTGGGGATGCCTTTTAGGGATGGGAACAACTGCAGAGATAGGTGGGTAATTTTCTGAGTCTTGATAGTCTCAAAGAAATTACCCAATTTCCTGTTTCCCCCCTCCTCAAAGAAATCTGGAAATTAATGAATTAATCTGGGGCAACCTTGGTGTTGTATCCTGGCCATTTCTAAATCCATCATCACATCTCTAATCCAATGTTTGATTTTATTTATTTACTAGTAGCTGTAGCTGTCATGTTCTCTAAAAAGTTCAAGGAAACTCAAAGAAATACACAGACAACATGATGTTTGATTTTCTATACTTTCATCGTAAAAACAATAAACAAAATGTCTGTCAAGAAAAAGCAGTAAAAACTGCATCATTAAAACCAAAACTGATATAAAGTAATAGTGATCAAAGCAGTATCTCAGACTGTTCTCCACTATAATTCATGGTTTGGGCCTTAATTCTCTTCTTAGTTTTAAAATTTCATTAAACGTACTAAAAATACAAAGCTCTAGAACAGTAAAAGTACAACACACAACTTCCACAAACAGTTAATACTGTTCTGCAAACATTATTATGCATTTTTAAAATACTACTTGAAAGAGGTATTGGTTGCCTAAGTAGTGCAGGTTTTAACTTTCATTTAATCCTGGGGTTGGATCCAGAACCTGCCTTCTGCAAAAGGAAGGTCTCTGCTCAGGTAAGGTCCCTCTGTCTGATTTTTGGGGATCCCACCACACACTTTCACCCCTTTCAGCAGTGTCTGGAGGAGCCACTGTGGGATAGAGGGAGCAGGGAAGTCCACCGTTGATCTGGTGTAACTCTGGATTAGGTACATGCAAAGCTGAGAATTTCCATTCTGTTTTAGACCAACAGGATTTCACAGTGCTTCCATTCTGATAAATGGCAGAGTGTACTGGATTTTTTTTTTCTGGTTACAGAAACATTCACAGTGGTGTGTGTGTGTGTGTGTGTGTGTGTGCGTGCGTGCGTGTGCGCGTGCACATGTGTGTGTGTGTTTTCTGGGTCCCATGATTTGCACAAATGGGATCAGGAATTTTTGTTTTGTTTTTGTTCTTTTCATTTTTCAGGTACAGAGATTTGCGCAAATGGGATTTTTGTTCCTTTGGGTCTTTACATTTGTACAAATGGGAAGATATTTTTTTTAAAATTGGGGTCTTGCACAAGTGCACTCTTCAATTTCATCCTCCACTTCAGTGCTTCCCAAGGAGAGGGGGTGGGGAATGCCAAAGTGGAGGATGAAGTTGACAAGCTCTTTCTCAAATACAGAACATGGCTCTGCTGGGCTAAATGAAGTAATGTGTGTGGAAAGGATGAAACTGACCAGGATACTGACAATGGGACTATGCCTCTGCAGGGCTGCATAGCAGCTGGTAAGGAGGACTTCACTTATAAAAATGAAAAAAATGATGACCCCATTTGTGCAAATTTAAAGACCCAAAGGGAAAAGAAGATCTCATTTGCACAAATCTCCAGACTGGGGCGGGGGGGAAGATGATCCTATTTGTGCAAATTTCTGCCAACATTAAAAATAATCTGAAATACATGTATTGGATCTACTTGCTGCAGATTGAATTGACATAGTAGGGGGAAATGGAAAGAAATCTTCAAGGACTGAACCAGTAAAATCCATTGAGATTTCACTCCAAAAATGAAATTTTCATACATAGAAAACAATATTCTCCCCACTAAAACCTGTTTTGTGGTCATTGAGCACTGATATTTTCTTTACTGAAATACTCATTCTTTTAATTTGTATTTTGTTTTTTAACCTGTAGGTCCCCAAAGTGTCTAACAACATTAACATTTAATACAGAATTAAAGCATCAATAAAACTAAAGACAATTAGAAGTAGAAGAGAACATCAGTTCATTATTCATCAGTTTATAATTTAGAAAGCCTGGAGGGAAAGGAAATGTATTTGCTATCCTCTTAAAAGGGCCAATGAAATATATTTGGCAGGTCTCTCTCAGAAAGAAACAGCAGAGCCACTGTTAAATAACATCTTATTTCTGGTAGAGTATGTCTGATAGCAATGGAATTCATGAGTGCCTCATTTCCTCAACTCAACCCACAGCAGGCTGGAGTTTCAAATGGCAGAAGGTGTTCCCTTGAATGTCCTGGACTGAGGTTGGGGGTGTGAATGAGACTTGATCCAGAACAATTGGAGGTGTGCTTGCAGCTATTTTCTGGTTATTAACAATCATAGTATTTGTTATGGTACAAAGGATCCTTTAATAGATCTGCTTATAATCAATGATTCTCAACATCATTCAGTTCATCTCTAGTGTTAGCGCTGACATTATTATCTTTACCAGTCCATGTATTATTGAAGTGTATGTTCTATTAGACAGACCAACTGATAATCATGGAAATGTACAGTTTGGAACTATAAGCCTGGAAATGAAGTTTAACTTACCAGTCAGTGAGATAAACAGATAAATCTGTTTTTCCCCCTTTATCATATAACCTTCTTACAATGCCCTACATATCTGGAAAATGATCATTTTGACAAATCCATTAGTTTTACTGACAATCCACCACCACTACCTCCTCTTCCCTTCCTCCTCAACTGAGCAAGAAGCAGTAGACTGCAATGTAAATGGGCAATAATTTGGCTTGCCAAGAAATTACCTTGTTTATTGTTTAATTAAAAGCCTTGACTCCCATGTATTGTCTGGTAGCATCAGATGCTACCACATTGTTGAAGCTACATAGGTATGGGCCTAGGAGCCCTCTGGAAAGGGGACCATTGGGAGTCCATCATAAGAACCCAGGCCTTCATTTTTATCACATACTGATGGTTTGAGTACAAAGTAGAATATAAAATGTTAAGGTATAATATAATATGTGTTAAGTGATCTTGAGTTTTCATTTGTAAATCAATTTTCTTTTGGACAGGATTCTCTGCAGCATAACCCCAAATAACATTTTCTCCATTTTCTATAACCCCAAATGTTGCTTTTTTCCTTTTTCTTCTTCTTAGCTGCAGAAAGGCTTGGCATCATATATTACTGACTTCAGCAAAACTAAAAATATGTACTGCATCTATATACTTCATAAGCAAAAAGCTTAATATCATGGCCTAGATAAACTTCATAGCTCTAGGTCAAAGCCACAAATCCATGGATGTTGGTGGACTTGGTAATCTATCTTGATTGTAGAACGCCCACTTCAATCAAACAACAGTTTACTTCTTGTTTCTTAAGTGGCTTCTTTCTACAGTATATTTAACTGTAAATGAAACAAATAGTCTGTTTCTTCTCTGCTCTTAACAATTCCCGCATGAAATCCTAGGAAGAAAATAAAAGATAATTACTTCAAAAAATGATTTTCAAGTGCCAACATGACACGTTCCTCTCAATTCAGCTTTTCCTCCATCTTATTATGTTTTTAACATTTCTGTGCTATTTATAGTTCTCAGAAGGTGAAGATATGTAAATGCTAAAGCACCATTTGTTCTTGGGCACAATCAGATGCAGAGAAACTCTGAAATATCACAAGATATGTTCTTGTGTGAGCTTTCCATTCTCATGCTGTCAAAACAAAAGGATAAGTTTGCAAGTCTCTTTCTGTCTTCTTGCAAATTTGAAGAATGTAAGACTGTGATTGATTGAAGTAATAGTAGTAGGCGATCACTCGTGACCGAGTAAGATTGTCTTCCAGGATAAAATTACAAAAAGAAAATTATAAAAGGAGGAGATTCTAAAAAATTGTGTAGACTCTAGCGATGGGTCCATAAGTGACTGTGGAGGTCAATTCTAGATCCACACAGCTTCCCACAGTGAGGACACAGGTTACCAGATGGAAGATGGCCCTGTAAAGGATTCGTTTGACGTGCTTTTCGCTTAGCACGTTTCACCCTTTCACTTTGCACTCGGGCTTCTTCAAAGTCCATGGAACCTTTGTGAAAGGCCAACCTCCATTTAGATCGTTCATGGGCCAGAGCTTCCCAGTTTTTGATGTTTATATTGCATTTTTTTAGATTAGTCTTAAGAACATATTTAAACCTCTTAAACTGACCACCGATATTCCGCTTTCCATCCTTGAGTTGGGAATAAAGTAACTGAAGGTAGCTTGCTTAGAAGAAGGTCTGACACAGTCACAGAAAGGGGAAGAGGTCGTCCGTCCCCCCATAGATGAATGTGACATTGTCTCAAGCTCCAGAAGACCAGCTATCATGTATTTGTAAACTATTCAGATTCAGGTATCTATATGAAGCACAAGTACTATAAAGGAAAATAGGATTTCTTCCTTAATGTATGGAGAGATAAGTAACAGCATTGCGCTTCTTTCCTTGAAAAGTGTTCTCTTAGATTACCAAGGCAGAGTTGGCTAGACAACCTTATTTTGACTTACTTCTGCCTCTCACTGTGATTTCCTTCTCACACTTCCTCTGATCCCCAACTGATTATCTTTGGTACAAGCCAAGCACTCCCTTCGCTTACTCATTGTTGTGGGACTTCTGGGTGCTTCTGTAACCATGAAGCTTTGCCAAACAGTGCACTGTGGTGTGTGGGACCCTATCAGTCCTGCTCATTCCTCAGGTACTTGTTGATCATTGACACCAAATAGTGATAAACTTATCATGCAATGTTCCCTTTGAGTCATTTCCACATATCTGCACAGAGCAGTGGTGGGCGATCCGCCCAGCACCTGACTTGCTGGACGCTCGGCAAGCACTGCCACCGTGCTCACCAAGCTGTGCCAAAAGCGGACGCCAGCCGAGCTGCTCGGCAGACTTCTGGGTTCCTGGCGGAGCGCTTTTTACATAGAAAATGGCATAAGATACGTTAAAAGCAGCCGCAATTTGCGTAACTTGTGCAAATTGTGTCTATTTTTAACCTATCTTATGCCATTTTCTACGTAAAAAGTGCTCCACTGGGAACCCGGAGGTCGCTTCTCCAGCTCGACTCAGGAGAATGCAAGTTGAGCTGGGGAAGCAGGTAGGTGGGATGGAGTTTGGGGGGGTCGAGCCTGGTGAGTTCTCCAGACTTCCACCCCCCGGACGAAATCCTCACACATCCCTAGTACAGAGGGTATTAGGCCAGAAGGTTGCCCTGCAATTTCACATTCTCAGAATATGTGTCACCAAGTTATTTAAGGGACATGGACTTCTTGAGGAAATTACAATCCACTGACAGTCTCCCAGAGAACAACATCCTAGCTATCATTGCTACTGAGGCCCTTTACCCCAATACTACAAAGATGGACTATCCCAATACCACAAAGATGGAGTGCTTTTTATGTAGAAAATGGAGTAAGGTACATTAAAAGTGGCCGCGATATGTGAAAGTTATGCAAATCGCAGCCACTTTTAATGTATCTTATGCCATTTTCTACGTAAAAAGCGCTCTGCCAGTAACCCAGAAGTCGCTTCACCAGCTGAGCTCGGGAGAATGCGAGTCGAGCCGGGGAAGCAGGTAGGTTGAGCAGAGTTCATGGGGTCAAGCCCAGCAAGTTTGTCGGACTTCCACCCCGAACAAGATCCGTACACATCCCTAGCTCTATGGTATGCCAACATCTTCATTGCTGACTTAAACAACACGTTGCTCAGCTTCTGTCCACAAAAGCCTCTTCTCTACCTGAGATACATGGATGACATCTTTACCATCTGAACATATGGCCAGGAGACACTTAAGAAGTTTCACGAGGACTTCAATAACTAACCGTAACATCAACCTCAGCCTAGTCCACTCCACACAACAGTTTCATTTTCTGAATACTACTGTGCAACTCCATAATGGTCATATAATTACTTCGTTGTGCACCGATCTCCCCACATAAAACAGTTTCACGCACAGGCGTCTTGCAACCCAACCAACCAAACAAACAAACAAAAAGTCCAATGGCGACTGGCGAATGGCGACGGGGGCAGGACTGTGAATCTGGAAGCCCCTAGTCATGGACCAGCACATGGGTGCGGGATGCAGATTCAGTCGCCCTGTTCAAGGAACGAGGTAGTCGAGCAGCTCGGCAGCTGTATCCATGACTGAGCAGCCCTATTTAGGATCCACTCTGCTCACCCCATATGGGGAGGGGGCTAGAAAAGGTGCCCTAAACATAGTCTACCTCTTTCTCCCCTGACTGGATTACCACGTCCAGTGGGGTCACCATTTTAGCGGTCAAAAAAGATGTTTGAATTTTGGAACATGGAATATACGGATATTGCTGGATAACAAAGATAGCCCTGAGAGTAGGACTGCTATTATTGCAAGGGAGTTGAGATGGTTTAGAATTGACATAGCAGCACTTCAAGAAACTCAAAGGGCAGGAGAGGGACAGTTGAAAGAAGAAAAAGGAGGTTATACCTTCTTCTGGAAAGGACTACCTGAGCAGGACCAACGAATACATGGAGTAGGCTTTGCAATCAAATATGAGCTAGTGAACTCTTTGTCAGAAGTTCCTACTGGCATTAACAAACGCCTGATAACTCTTTGATTAAAGCTCGCCAATAACCAGCAGGTAACTATTTTGAGCACTTATGCGCCAACATTAGATGCTGATGAAGACATCAAGGAAAGTTTTTATATCCAGTTGGACACTCTCCTGTCAGAGATACCTAAGGAGGATAAAATTATCCTCCAGGGCGACTTTAACGCAAGAGTCAGGCGTGACTTTGATTTATGGCCAGAAACTATTGGAAAAGACGGAGTTGGTAACAGCAGCCTGAACGGAATCTTACTTTTGTCTAAATGTGCAGAGCATAATCTCACTATTACAAACATGCTCTTTCGACAAAAGAATAAGTTTAAAACATCATGGCAGCACCCACGGTCAAAGCACTGGCATCTTCTGGACTATGTAATTGTCCGTGTTAGAGATCGCCACGATGTACTTCTTACTAGGGCCATGGTGAATGCCAACAACTGCTGGACAGACCACCGACTAATCTGGTCCACTACGGTTATCAACATTGCTCCCCAACGTAGGCTTCAAGGAAGGAAACCAAGGCGTAAAATGAACATCCACGCCCTTCAAGATCCTATTAAGCAAACTCGTCTTCAATTATTTCTTAAGGAACATCTACCTACGGAACCTCCTAATAACATTGAGGACCATTGGTCTAAGCTGAAAACCTCCATTACTGCAGCTTGTGAACAAACTATTGGATATGAAACCAAGAAAAATCAGGATTGGTTTGATGAAAATGACAATGAGATTAAATATATAATTGACCAAAAAAGGAAAGCCTTCCAAATATGGCAAAATGATAATAATTGCGCTGCCAAGAAAAAAATCTACGCCAGTGCAAAGGCTGAGGTCCAAAGAAGAACAAGAGAACTTAAGAATGCTTGGTGGAAAAAGAAAGCTGAAGAAATTCAACAACTCGCAGAATCTCATGATGCACGGGGCTTTTTTAAGGCCACAAGGGCCATTTATGGACCAAAAACCTATGGTACAAACCCTTTACAATCAAAAGATGGCACCAAACTCTTAAAAGACAAAGAGTCTATTGCACTGCGTTGGAAAGAGCATTATTATGGACTTTTAAATTGTAAATCTAAGGTGGATAATGAGATTTTTTCGCAAATCCCGCAAAAACAAATTAGAGATGAGCTTGCAATACTCCCCACTTTGGATGAAGTTATAAAAGTCATTAATCAAATGAAGAATAACAAAGCTAGTGAACCAGATGAGATTCCTGATGAAATCTTTAAAGAAGGGCCCCCCGAACTTGTACAACATCTTCATAAACTCATCGAAAAAATCTGGATAAGAGAAGAGATCCCAGAAGACTTCAGGGATGCCATAATTATCACCCTCTTTAAGAAGGGTGCTAGAACAGACTGTGGAAATTATCGGGGCATTTTTTTCATAGCTACCGCAGGTAAAATATTTGCTAGGATTCTCGCAAACCGTCTTCTATCTATTTCAGAAGAAATCCTCCCTGAAACTCAATATGGTTTCCGCCCCTCTAGAGGGACAGTAGACATGATTTTTACTGCACGTCAGCTCCAAGAAAAATGCCAGGAGCACAATCTACCCCTTTATATGGCATTTATTGATTTGGCTAAGGCCTTTGATACTATAGACCGAACAGCTCTCTGGACTATCCTTATGAAAATTGGATGCCCCAATAAATTTGTGAACATCTTGCGACTTCTCCATGACAACATGACGGCAACGGTTTTGGACAACAACGGCTCTCATGGTGCTCCATTTAAAGTGGGATCAGGTGTTAAACAGGGATGTGTTATCGCCCCAACATTATTTGCTATTTTCATCGCCATGGTTTTACATCTTGTTGAGGGGAAACTTCCCACTGGTGTGGGAATTACATATCGAACAGATGGAAAGCTTTTTAATCTCAGCAGGCTGAAAGCAAAAAGTAAGGTAATTACAACCTCCGTTGTAGAACTTCAGTATGCTGATGATAATGTGGTCTCCACACATTCAGAGGATGATCTCCAAACTATCCTAAATGCTTTTGCAGAAGCATACGAAAAACTTGATCTCTCACTTAACATTAAAAAAACCAAAGTGCTTCATCAGCAAGTGCAAGTTAACCCTTTGGTGATGCCATCTATCCAGCTTGGCGGGGCAATACTGGAAAATGTCAATCATTTTCTCTATCTTGGCAGCTATCTTTCTGTTACAGCCAACATTGAAACTGAAATCCAGCATCGTTTGAGCTCTGCAAGTGCCACGTTTTCTCGAATGAAACATAGAGTGTTCGAGGATCGGGATATTTGTAAGAAGACCAAAACGCTGGTTTATGAAGCCATTGTATTACCAACTTTATTGTATGCCTGCGAAACATGGACTATCTGTAAACGTCATTTCTGCCTCCTTGAAAGATTCATCAACGCTGCCTCTGGAAAATCCTGCGAATTACTTGGGAAGATAGGCGAACAAATGTCAGTGTACTGGAAAAAGCAAAGACTACTAGCGTTGAAAAAATGATCCTTCAACACCAACTTCAATGGGCCGGTCATGTTGTTCGAATGTCTGACTGCCATCTCCCAAAGCAGTTACAGTCATGCCTTGGATTGAGAGCATAATTTGTTCTGGAAATGTGCTTGTAATCCAAAACACTCTTATATCAAAATGAAATCCCCCCAAAAAAATTTGTACAGAGATTTTTAATTTAAGCCGTACTACAGTACTTGTATTGCAAGACGTTGCTTGTATATCAAGCAAAAATTTTTTTAAATAAATATTTAAAAATTTGCTTGTCTTGCAAAATGCTCTCAAACCAAGTTACTTGCAATCCAAGGTATTACTGTACTTTATCCCCAACTGAAGGATGGAAAGCGGAATATCGGTGGTCAGCATAAGATGTTTAAAGATGTTCTTAAGGCTAATATAAAAAAAAAATGCAATATAAACATCGAAAACTGGGAAGCTCTGGCCCATGAACGATCTAAATGGAGGTTGGCCTTTCACAAAGGTTCCATGGACTTTGAAGAAGCCCAAGTGCAAGGTGAAAGGGAGAAACGTGCTAAGCGAAAAGCACGTCAAACAAATTCTTTACAGGACCATCTTGCATCTGGTAACCTGTGTCCTCATTGTGGGAAGCTGTGTGGATCTAGAATTGGCCTCCACAGTCACTTACGGATCCATCGCTAGAGTCTACACAATTTTTTAGAATTTCCTCCTTTTAAAAATTTGTTTTTGTAATTTTTTACCCTGGAAGACAATCTTACTCGGTCACGAGTGATCGCCTACTACTACTAGTACTATATAATTACTACTTTATATTGGAAGCATACTGATCCGGGATCACTGCACATGCATGCTGTTTGGAGATACTATAACTTCTAGTGTATTAGCAGACTGGCAATTTTGATGGTGCCCAGATGTTATTACTTATCTTGGAATACTTGCTGAGCCGAATTCAAGGTGTTGGTTTTGACCTTTAAAATCCTTTACGGCTCCGGTCCAGTCTATCTCAAGGAGCGTCTCCAGCAACACCAAGTAGGCCACTCAACAAGATCTGCCACAGATGGCCTTCTCCTTGTCCCTTCAGCCAGAGCAGCTAGACTGGTGGGGACGAGGAAGAGGGCCTTTTCTGTGGGAGCCCCCGTACTGTGGAACTCTCTCCTGAGTGACCTCCGCCATGCCCCCTCTCTGCTGAGCTTCCACCACTCATTAAAAACCTGGCTGTTCAGGCAGGAATATGGGGTGGGTTTAGATTTTTTTTAAAATTATAATGTTTTAAATATATTTTATCTTGTTTTTAGCCTATGTACATCGCCCAAGGTGGCCGGTTGCCGGCCAGATGGGTGATTAATAAATGTAAATAAATAAATAAAATACTTATTCCCAGAGAGATATCTCAAATGAATACACTAAATTTGAATAAATTGATTAATGAGATTGCTCAGGATTTAGATAGATGGGCATCTTTAAAGGCGAGTTTGTGGGGTAAGGTAAATACACTTAAGATGAATGCTGTACCTTGGATTTTTTATGTTATATGTGGAATTTCCCCTGTCTATACCTGTCAAATATTTTCAGAAAATCTATGCTTTGTTACAAACTTTTTGGGGGTTCTCTCCACCAAGATTATCTCCAAAAAGATGCACCTTCCAATTAAAGAAGGTAGATTTGGTTTTTTCCACTCTTGCTTTATATCATTGGGATTATCTGATGACTTTTACTAAATTTTGGTCTTTCCCGTATGCATTTGATCTTTCACCTTGGTCAGTTTTTGAATCTTCTTATAGATTCATAGACCATAGAGATGGAAGGAGCCTACAAGGCTATCGAGTCCAACCCCCTGCTCAGTGCAGGAAACTAGAGGAGAGGTCTCCCATCCAAGTAATAACCAGGCCTGACCCTGCTTAGCTTTCCACACTCAGACAAGCTGAGCCAGCGTAAGCCACAGGCCTGTTTCTTGTCTGGTTCCTCTCTCTAAATGGATGGCATTAGGTTCCTTCTACAGTTTCTACAGTTAGAGATGTGTGGCATATAATGCCATATCAATGACACTCCATTTTCTCATGCTAAATTGACTTTATGGGGAATCCAGATCTAAAAGTTGGTAAGAAAATGTTTTTTTGTGGTGGACACGGACAGATAAGGTGATTTTTATATTGGATCAACTGGTGTGCGCTGCTGCTGAGTTCTCGTTCCTCTCTATCCTGTGTGCCAAATACAATCTGTCAGCTCAGCTATGGCTGAATTGCAATACTTGCAATTGCAGCATTTGCTAGTATCTAGGTTTGGCCTGGTCGCTTTTGTAGCATCAGAGTCTCCATCACTGTTGGAAGCACTTATTGAGGCTGGTCAGGCAAAGCGACCTGTGATCCATGTCTGTATAAATACTTGTTATTGCTGAATAAATATGATATGCAAGGTTTTAAGCAGGAATGGAATAGGGAATTGGATTGTCCCATTCTGCCTAAGCAGTTGATTGCCACTTTAGTATCTATATCTGTTATGTGTATGGATGTTAGGCTGCATCTTATTCAGCAAAAAATGTTTGTTTCTTGTCTACTGGACATCACAATAACTCTTTAATAAGAGTTAAGGGATTGTCTTATTTGGCTAATTGTTGGCAGTGCAATACAGCTAGTGCTTCTTTTAAACATATGTTTTGGGAATGTCAGGTAGTTGCTTCTTTGGGGGAGGAGGTTATTATAAGGATAAATTTTGTACTAGAACAGACTTTAATATTCACTCATCATGTACATGCTCTTTTAAATTAGTTACCTGCTTCATGTATGGGCATACATATAGGAGGAACAAAGCAGAAAAAACAGTCATACCAGATGATACTGATATAACAAAGAAATAGAATCCACAATATAGTCTTCAACAGGCAGCCTGCATATTGCAGAAATACAAGGCAAAGGTATTTGGCCAGAATTAGCAGGGGAAATGGACTGTGTGTCATAGGAATCCGAGAGCATCGAATAGACTATGATTTAAAATGAATGTGCAACATGCTGTAACCATAATACACTTTTGGCTGGATGAATCAGTCCCAGCTAAAAGAGGCCGAAAATAGGAACAGAAGAATATATATTTCATATATATTTCAATAATATACATTATTATTATTTCAGAGAGAAACTAACTAGTGAAGGAAATGATTTGGTGTTGCTTTTTGTTTGTCATCTGTTATGGCTATTATGACTGTTTGTTATATCAGTATCATCTGGTATGACTGTTTTTTCTGCTTTGTTCCTCCTATATGTATGCCCATACCAATTGGTCCCTATATAACTTGCTTAAACTCAGGACTGTCTACACATGCAGCAAAATACGGTGGTAGAAAATCCTGAGGTGGTAGAGTATATTGCTGGAACCAGTCTATTCTACCACCTCACCCCACCTCAACATGCTGTATGTATAAATCAGGTCTCATTCTGCAGTCATCACATCACATTCTTCATTTTTATTATGCTTGAAAAAAATAGAAATCTGTGTTTACTATAGGACTATCCTATAGGACTATTCTCCAGCTGCTGCCAAGGGATGTATGTCCCGTTAAGACACGCAGGGCTATTTGCTGCACGGAGGAGGGACATGTGAGCCTAGCTATCACTTCTAAGGAATCTAATTAGAACTCTAAGTTTACTATAGGACTGTTAAAGGATTGCCCATACAGAAAATATAAGTTCATGAAGTCTGGAAGAGGCACCCCCCCCAAAAAAAAAACCTGGTCAAAGCTTTTGAATTGATAGCTAGGCATGTGTCCCCCCCCCCCCCCAGCAAATAGTGTTGTGTGTCTTTACAGCACATACATCCCTTGGCAGCTGGTGAAGGACTGGCAACAATTTTGCACTCTGCATGGCAGCTAATTGAAAATCAGAAACAGATTAAAATTAAATCAAGTTGCTCTTATGGTTTGTTGGGGGTGGTGTGAATAGACAGGCATAAAAAGATAAACAGCAGCTGGAGATGGCATGTGTTGCATGAAACAGATGCACATCCAAGTATGTGAAAAACCAGCAATGAATGCAGCTTAGGAAGTCTGATGCCCAAGCTAAAAATGCTGTCATGTCCCAGAAATGACTAGTATGTGCTTGCAGATTTGTTATTCTACTCATGGTAAAAGTGATCCAAACAGGACCAAGGGAATCTGGTGAGATCTCCGATATACACATGAAGCCTCTTGTAGGCACAGTACAGTCTCAAATTTTGAGCTTTTCTACACAAGGCTGTTAATCGGCTGTTAATCCACTGTATCTACTTTTGGTTTTGACTCAGAATTGAGATCTGAGCACTACATGAAGAGTGTTTCATTTCCTGCTTTTCTGTTACATAACCTCTAGGTGGCACTGTGGTATAGCAGAATAGCACAAATATGCAGAAGGAAATTGTGCTTTCTTTTGCATTCACAATTAAATGCAGCATATCCCCTGCTCTAAAAAAAACCCTCACTAAAAGTGCTCTTTAGAAACAGAAGTGAAACTGGGGGTCATGCTGTCATCTAAAGAACCCATAAACAACCATGTGTAGGGAATTATGAGTGCACAATAAATGCCTCATTTACAAAAGCCCTATACTGTTGCAGCTCATTTGTTTGTTTCATACTTACAATAACAAAACCATACAAATAAAATCTATATACCTCAAAACAGAAGCAGCAAATAAGTTTCCAGAAGTGTCTTTTGTATAAATGAGATGACACAGATCTTGCCCACTTGAAATTTTGTTTTTCTTCACTTGTCGTCTTATCAATCTTTTCAGCATGAACTTATTGGAGCGATTTGAAATAAAATCAATGGAAGTCTGAAAGCTAAATCAATGAAAGTTTTCCTGACATCCAGCCTTCTAAGATGTAAGACAATGTTCTTCAGTCAAAAATCATCAAAGGCCAATGCCACAACACAACCTCAGACAAAACCAACCTGACATATATCCCTTTAAAGCTTTTTTCTCTCTCCTATACTCTCAGTTGTCTTAATTCAGTGTTATTTTCCTATGTGACTAGTCATGCCAATATAAACTCCTGTGAACAACATTCCTGTTTATCTCAACTCCTAATGTTCCAAATAATTTTAAAAATGTTTTTAAGCTTTGTGTATAAATGAGACTGTACTATGCTTAGAATGCAAGCCGTCATGCATATGCACTCACATATCTATATAAGGAGATATAGACAAGAATTGGACTCCCCTGCACCCTTCTTCCCTTTGCAGCCTCTCCAGCCCTATGAAAATGCTACACAAAGAGTCAAGAGATCCTGCCGAATGGGGTGAGCTGTGGTGTGGGCTGGAGGGGGGATCCCCAAAACTGGGCAGAAGACCTTTCATAAGTGGAGCCCCTCCATTCATGGAAGGTCTCTTCCTCTTGTAGAAGGCAGATCCTGGATCCAACCCAACAAATATATCAGTATACACAGAATTATAATTTGTAATTAAGTAAAACATGGCTCTCTGAAACACTCCATTTACATGCCAACAGATCTATTGTTTAACTATTAGCACTTGATTCTCTCTCTCTGTATATTCTGAGAGCATTTTGTGCATTCCCCCTGCCCAGGTTCCACCATTTGCACAAATTGTTGTTGTTGTTGTTGTTGTTTAAAAAATCTGGCCTTCAGCAAGTACACGCCTGTGCACTTACAGGAGTCTGAAATGAAAACCCTTGCCTAGTCAATGTCCTGGGAACTGTATCTTGTCAAAGAGCAGTAGGCACTAACCACGGACATTGACCAAGAGAGGCTGCAAATAGATTACAGTCATGCCTTGGGTTGAGAGCATAATTCGTTCCGGAAACGTGCTTGTAATCCAAAACACTCTTATACCAAAACGAAATCCCCCCCAAAAAAAATTTGTACAGAGATTTTTAATTTAAGCCATACTACAGTACTTGTATTGCAAGACATCACTTGTATATCAAGTCAAAAAAATTTAAATAAATATTTAAAAATTTGCTTGTCTTGCAAAATGCTCTCAAACCAAGTTGCAATCCAAGGTATTACTGTAATTTATTAATTTGCACTCACTTGACAGCTGTTTGTACACTTTGCACAATTCTTCTGATTTGGTCTTGAAATTTGTGCAAATTATATATATATTTTTAAAAAAATCGGAAGCAGAGATCTTCTCATAGCATTGCTTTCACTTGACAGCTGTCAAGTGAAAGCAAACCAGTCAGAAAATCTTTGCTTGCAATTTTTTAAATACAATTTGCACAAATTTCAAGACTGAACCAGAAAAAAATGTGCAAATTGCCCCCATTTTAAAAAGAGAGGAAATCCAGCTAGTGGCTCAATTCAATACAAACTGAGTCAACCCTGTGGTGTGTGATGGGCAGGCAACAGAACAAACTCTGGAGGGCTGAACCAGAAAAATCCATTGGGTCCCTGTCCCCGATAGAATTCTCATATATCCCTATTAAGTCTATCAGTGCAGGCAATGAGCCTGGAGAGAATTGTCCAAGAGGACAAGGAGTGGTAGGCTCCAAGCCAGAGGTCTTCCCTTTTAAGGCCTTTTTCTCCTTAAGGAAGGGGCAGAGCTTGGGAAGGATGATCTGGCCCCAGGAGCATAAAAGGCTTCAGTCCAGTCTTCAACTTCATTGGAGAAAGTTGCTCACAGTGTTGGCTTGGTTTTGCTCCATGAAGCCCATGTGCAGCTTGTCAAGACCAGGAGAGTACAATGAAGTCCATTTCCACATTAGCATGATCTCAGGGAATAGGATAATATTTCATTGCTTTTGTTTGTTTTGTTTTGTTTAATTTTTTATTAGTTTTTAAAATGTGAATTACACCAAAACAAAACAAAAACCATAAAGAAGAAGGAGGAGGAGGAGGAGGAGGAGGAGGAGGAGGAGGAGGAGGAGGAGGAGGAGAGAGAGAGAGAGAGAGAGAGAGAGAGAGAACAACAAAAAAATAATAATACAATTTTCTTACAGTATTTTAAATGGATCACTTACAGTAAATATGTATGAAATATATATCCATAAGTATCAAAAAGTATGTAGTAATACAACTATCCATAAAAAGAGTTATGCATAAACTTCAGAAAAAGCAGACCAAATATCCCTGTATTTATCCATCTGCGGGTGGCGTTTAAATACCACCCGCTCAAATGTTGAAAGCATTATAGGAGATGAGCGTTTATCTTTCCAGTGTTGTAATATCAGTCTTTAACATTTCATTGTTTAAGCCAAATAGATCTCAGTGCATGAAAATGCTGTATAAGCCACACTGAACTTCTTTTGATAAGAATCAAATATAAGTGTAGTAAATACACTTCATTGTATTTATATTATAACATAAAATATTATTAACATAACATAACATAACATTAATTATTAAATATGTGTTCTTTCTTCTGGCTAGAGGTCTATAGACAACATTTGGGTTGGTAAATTTCAATGCACACAACCCAACCCCCCCAACCCCAAACTTTCACATAGCTTCCCAATCAGTGGGACCATGCAATAATTGTTCCCCCACACTCCATAACCTCTTGCTTATCTCTTTCTCTCATCTCTCTGTTTTCTCTGTCTCTTGCTACGTTCTTGCCCATACCTTTTCTTTCACTCTCCTCTCACCTTGCCTGATACATGTAAGATATTCCTGCTGTACCTTCCAAATGGTCTGTAATTGACAAGGGATGGGTTCTCTATGCAGCAGATTTGAAATGCGCTCTAAAGCACATGGGGCTAGAACAGAAGGAAAGCTGCATACTCCTGATCATCTCACAGCAGAAGGGATGAAAAGTGTTCATTTTCCTACCTGCAAAAGAGTCTTACCTAACCATGGGAGGAGGTTTTACACGTTATGACATTAAGGCTGAAATCATGCATATTTACCTGGGAGTAAACTTCTTTGAAAGTAACTGGAATTACTTCTGACTGGAAGCATGCACCAACCACAAGATTTGGTTCAGAGTCAGACCCCAATTCTGTGATTCAGAAAACAGCCCAATTTGGCTCAGACCAATTCAGAGGCTGCCTGTTTCAACTCGGGTCTCTTGATTCAGAAATACAAATTGTCATGCCTCCTCTCGATTATCATTGGAAGTCAACAAATCAGTATAATATTTTTTTTCTCTTTGTCAGAATTGAATGACATTACAGGCATAGCAGTCCTTTATGAGGGGACTACACCTGAAAACTATTAGACCTATAGGTACAGGGATTTTTGTCTACATGCATTTACATTTTGATTTTTTAAAAAGGAACTGACAATAACTTTTTATTTCACAGCAGAATTGGAGGAAATTTGTAGGCATTAGTTTCACCTTCTGGGAGGATCAGGCTAGCCAAGTGTCAGATAAATTGGTGCAGGGAGCTTTGTGCAAGAGCAGCCTTTACAGTTTGGGAGTTTCCAAAAAAGGATGAACCTATTCCCCACGTGTTTTCATGGGCAATTGTTATGAAAATGACATGTCTTGCCTATGAATTATATCCAGGATTTTTAGCTCTTGGTTCTGTGGCTTGGTCTCTCTTTGATTATTCATAGGCACACATTCTGTTGGCACCAGGATGATCTCTTGCTTCTTCTAATGCTTTCTGATGAAAGGCATTGATTGAGATGACATCAGACACTGATCTTCAAGATGTAAAAAAATAAAAATAGATTAAAAAATCTAAATATCTATATCAAAAGTATTGCGCTTTGCATTTATTGTTGAATTGCCTCTATAGCTGTTTTTTCAGGTCCTGTATGATTTCCAGAACACATATTTTATTTTAAAAATAATATTGCTCCAGGGCAGGGAAATGTATATTATCTTCCCCCAAACTCAAACTCTTTCTTAAAAGGTCTCAGAAATGAGTGTTGGTGCTCTGAATAGCACAGGGTATCCTCATAAGAGATAAGTTTGTTCTCTAAGGGAATGCTTGTTGTTGTCTTCTTTTTTTTAACATAATGTATCCTGAAGCTGTCTTATTGTGTTGTTACTTTGGGGAGGTTTATTTCCCCCCCTGTGTTCATATAAAGCATTGGTTTTCAAACTGTGCTCCTAAGAACCCTGGGGCTCTTCAGAAGCATATCAGTAGTTCCTTAATGAGAAGAGAAGTAATGGCAACTTAGTTTTCCTCAAAAGGCCCTTCACACACTACAGGATGGCACTACATGCTGTTTATGAGTCTTCAGCAAACCCTAGGATACATATCCAGAAGATCAAAGCAATGGCACAAAGCCATTAGTTTCAATTAAGAGAGGCATAGGACTCAGGATTGCACCTGCTTTGCCTTCTGTCAACTTCCACACATTCATCAGAAAGTCTGAGCAGTTGTCTGAACAGAAGCTGTCTGAAGAGTTGTACACACATAAATTCTTTTCATATGACCAGATATCCTGATCTTTGCAGCAGGCATGCCATGATCAGGGATCCTCCTGCGGCTCTTAATAACCAGACAGTCCATAACAAGAAAGGTCTTAACTTAGATAACCAGGCCCAAAGCCAATAAGGAGTTTAAATGTTAAAACCAACACCATGAACTGAGCCTAGAAAACCATTAGAGACCAGTGCAGATCTTTCAATATCGGAGTAATTTGATTTTGATAACTGTGTGCTGGTTAGCAGAAGAGCCACCACATTTGACATCAACTGAAGCTTCCAAACTCTCTTCAAGGGTAGTCCCATGTAGAAAGCATTACAACATACCCTCCAGCGTTTCACAGATGAAAATAGGGACACACATGTGAATGTGTAAGAGGTATGGTTAAGCAACATGAAGGTGTGATCAAGAGGGCGTGGCCAAGCAACATGAGGGCATGGTCAAGTACAAAAGTTATCAGAGGAAACACACAAAATCTGATATATTATAATTATTACATTATTACATTATTATATTATATATTATATTATAATATTTTATTAGTGGCTTTTGTAATATTTTTTTACCTTACTTAAACCCTCATAGAATCATAGAAAAGTAGAGTTGGAAGGGGCCTACAAGGCCATCGAGTCCAACCCCCTGCTCAATGCAGGAATCCAGGTCAAAGCATCTCTGACAGATGTCTGTCCAGCCGCACCTTGAATGCCTCCAGACTGGGAGAGCCCACCACCTCCCTAGGTAGTTGATTCCATTGTCTTATTGCTCTGACAGTCAGGAAATTTTTCCTGATGTTTAGGTGGAATCTAGGTTCCTGTAACTTGAGCCCATTATTCCGTGTCCTGCAAACTGGGATGAACGAGAAGAGATCTTTGCCCTCCTCTGTGTGACATCCCTTCAAATACTGGAAGAGTGCGATCATATCTCCCCTCAGTCTCCTCTTCTGAAGGCTAAACATGCCCAGTTCTTTCAGTCTCTCCTCATAGGGCCTTGTTTCCAGTCCCTTTATCATCCTTGTTGCCCTCCTCTGAACCCTCTCCAGTTTGTCTATGTCCTTGTTAAAGTGAGGTGCCCAGAACTGGACGCAGTACTCAAGATGAGGCCTAACCAGTGCCGAGTAAAGGGGAATTATCACTTCCCGCGATTTGGAAGCTATACTTCTATTAATACAGCCCAAAATTGCATTTGCCTTCTTTGCAGCCACGTCGCATTGCTGGCTCATATTCAGTTTGTGATCTACCACAATTCCAAGATCCTTCTCACTTGTAGTATTGTTGAGCCAAGTGTCCCCCATTCTGTAACTCTGCATTTGGTTTCCTCTCCCTAGGTGCAGCACTTGGCATTTATCCCTGTTAAATTTCATTCTGTTGTTTTCGGCCCAGCGCTCCAGCCTATCGAGGTCACTTTGAATTTTGTTTCTGTCTTCCAGAGTATTAGCTGTTCCACCCAACTTTGTGTCATCTGCAAATTTGATAAGCATTCCCTGTACCTCCTCATCCAAGTCATTAATAAAAATGTTGAAGAGCACCGGGCCCAGGACCGAGCCCTGTGGTACCCCGCTCGTTACCTCTCCCCAGTTTGAGAAGGAACCATTGATAAGCACTCTTTGAGTCCGATTCTTTAGCCAATTGTGGATCCACCTGATAGTTGTTCCATCTAGCCCACTCTTAGCTAGCTTACTAATCAGGATATCATGAGGCACTTTGTCGAAAGCTTTGCTGAAGTCCAGGTATATAATGTCCACAGCATTCCCACAGTCCACAAGGGAAGTTACCCGATCAAAAAATGAGATCAGATTAGTCTGACAGGATTTGTTCTTGACAAATCCATGCTGGCTTCTAGTAATCACTGCATTGTTTTCAAGGTGCTTGCAGACTGACTTCTTTATAATCTGCTCAAAAATCTTCCCGGGGATTGATGTCAGACTGACTGGCCTATAGTTCCCAGTCAGTCTGACATCAATCCCCGGGAAGATTTTTGAGCAGATTATAAAGAAGTCAGTCTGCAAGCACCTTGAAAACAATGCAGTGATTACTAGAAGCCAGCATGGATTTGTCAAGAACAAATCCTGTCAGACTAATCTGATCTCATTTTTTGATCGGGTAACTTCCCTTCCCTTAATTGTTGATATCTGGTGTTTTTCATGCTTGCAGGGCAATCTCTTTCTTTTTGTTTTAAAATTGTCAGGATTGGTCCCGCATTTTCAGGGCAATTGGAGAAGAAGAAGAAAAGAAGGAGATGCGGAGGAGGGGGAGCTTTTGGGTGGGGGAAAATACAAAAAGACACATTAGGGTTTTGAGCCCCTTCAGCGTTTTGCTCCAACACCTCTACAGCTCTGGTTTTTAAGCACAAGGAGTAACTTTCAGAGGCTGAACAGCTGTTGTTGTTTGTTATTGTGGAAAGGCCCCAGTTTAAAGCACTTTTTGTGCTCTATTCACACAATTTAGATTTTAAAAAACACTTAAACTGGAATAATCTTACAGAATTTAACTAACTTGAATTACGTTAAAACAAACAGTGCAATCCTACGCACAGTTACTCGGAAGTAAGTACAAATGTCTTCAATGGGTCTTACTTACCCTGGGGGCGACTGCATGCAGGCACGCGCACGCACACACACACACACACACACACACACACACACACACACAAAGAGACATCCTGCCTCTGTTCCCTTCCTGCTTAAAGGGGCCATGGGCAAAATCGCAGATAAGCTAAGTAGCTTGCAGGAGGAGACAGGGGAATTTGTGGCTCTGCATAACAAATCGGGAATCTGCATAACAAAATAAGAAGTGTGATGGCTTAAGTGTTTGCGGGACTGTCCCTGCAAATCCAGAGCAATTGGAAAGTATGTTACAATAGTCTAAATGTGATGTGACTAAGGCATGACTACCTGTTGCCAAATCAGACTGACTCAGGAAAATTAACAGCCGGCACACTAAATGTAATTCTAGCACTCTAGTTATTCTCCCTCCTCTTTCATTGTCCTCAGCTCCATGTTAAATCAGAGAGCTGTCCTGGATCTGCCAGAAGAGAAAGGGAATCTAGGGCCAACCACCTTGGGGCCATTTCTGTATTCCACAGATAGGCCAGGGCTTTGACAGTACCACCAACTAACAAGGCAAGGAACTCCCTAATTGCATTCAGGAAATTGTCTGGATCCATCAGCCACCTGGGGCAGGGCATCTTAATCAGTCCACCACCCCTGCTGAGGTCCGTAGCAGCAGCCAGTCCAAAACTTACCAGAAAGTGATGTGATGTGTCCATGACAACAGAGTCACATGTAACTCTTCCACCTTCAGTTCACCTACTCTACCCAAGCAGAATTTCAGATCAAGAGGTGCCCTGATGCATGCATGGGGTCAGATACAAACCAGGGCCTGTCCATAGTTGCCATGGCAGACATGAAATCCTGAGCTTCTCTCAACTGACCAACCTCAGCATTAACATTGAAATCTCCCAGAAGAAGAAGCCTGGGATGATCTAGTACCAACCCTGAGATTACCGGAAGAGAGACTGTTGGGCAGTAGGGAGGGCAGTACACCAACAGAATCTCTGCATTTACTGTCCTGGCCACCAAGCTTCAGGAGCATGCACTCAAAATTAAGAGAGTGCCCGATGGAGCATCTTGTTAATGGGTTAGAATTCTTATAGACTATGTCACTCCACCCCACTGTCCCCCAGCACTCGCCTGCTATGCCAAGGAGTGATCATCATACTGGCAGTGCCTCTTTCTTAATAAAAAAAAAAAGCAGCTACAGGGGACCCAACCCAGAAGGGAACTGTGGCTTGAGGGAAGGGGATTTTCACCCTTTCCCTTTAATGTTTCCCCCCTACCAGAAATCACCCCCAAAGCTGCTATTTGCCTCTGAAAGTGCTATCTGCAATAAGTCACACCCCATCCCCAGCAGGGATAAATTACAGCTTTGGGGAGGAGCAATTTTTTTTGTGGAAAACTGGCATAGAAAAGTTAAGCCCCCTTCTCCTTTCCAAAACACACACATACACACGCGGGATGGGCGAATCTTTCAAGCTCTATTTCTTTCCATTTTTCAGTTTTCCACCACTAAGCTAAGTAAAGTTTCCCACCAGTTTCCCACCATTCCAGTTCTGCGCAAGCTTCCTCCCTCCCACACACAGAAATTCATACATATTGCTGCGTGCATTTTTCAAAATGGGTACATTTTTGTGTGCATTTTTCAGATGTACACATTTTGGTACATATGCACCCATTGACTAAAACATGTTTGTGCACACTGAAATGTATGCATGTTTTTCTTGCGTATTTTTCAATTGTGCACATGTTATTGAACACATTTGTTTTATTTTTCCAAAATGCATTGAAAACCCAGAAATGTATGGATTTCTGACCACAATTGTGTTCAGGTCTGCATTTGGTTCCAGGAGGTGTGAATTAAGATTTATTAAAATGCAAGCCCAGTGAATTTCTCACCTATCCCCACCACACACACAGCTAGTTCTAAACACACGATTCTAAACATGCTATTCATGCTATAATGTGTAGTTTGGCCTTTAGCAGATAATACTGCATTGGCTGCCCAGATTGTCTTTGAATGGACTATCAGAATACCAGGAGCCAAACGGACCATTAGGATGGGGAAAGAAGTATTCCCTGGTTTCTCTCTGCTAAATGAGATAGAAGACATAATGTATTCCTTACACATCCCTCAAGTTACTGCTCTCCTGGGTGTGTGTGCATCACAGGGTTTGCTGTAGTGTCATAAATTCCTGTGCGGCATAAGGTTGGGGACAAAGAGCCTGAGCAAATTCTGATTAATATCTTGATGGCAGGTGCTGGTATGGTTTGAAACAAGCAGGAAGGGTTCCCCAAAGAGTTGCATCTATTTGACACTAAATGATGAGAAAACATCAGGGAACAATGTTACTGTATAGGCACAAACAAATTAGGTAATCCATCAGACATGAGCACTGCCAAGTGGTGCCCGGCATCCATGTTCCTGTTGGGTTTAGTGGCAAGAAAGTTTCTGTTGTTACAACTTGGAACTGATCCTTTCACACTTGCCCATCTTTGTTTCAACATGATTTGATTCCCTTGTGCCAGGAGCCACTCGGGCTAGAACCAGAAATCCTCAGCTCTGTGTGCTGCTCCACAGTATAGTGAGCCAGTGTGTGGAGCATCTCCCTGGGCACTGCAGTGAAGTATTGTCAGGCTTTAGACGGGCCCACCCACTCAGGCTAGCAATTGGGTACTCCTAGACAGTAAGAGCTGTAAAATACCTTCCTGTGGGTGGGGGTCGAGAATTTGCCTGAGCAACAATGTTCATCCTGACTCTGGCTCCACCCACCCCCTTGCCTGCTATTCCCTGGCACAACTTCTGTTTCCTGGCTCCCCTCTGACTACTATCCAAAGCGCAACCCTGACACCTGAATGCAGTAACTAAGACCCCTGTCGAAAAGCAAACCGAGGTATCATTTGCATGATGCTGTGATTTTCTCTCTCCCCCACTCACTTTACTCCTGGAAACTCTGTCAGCCGGTATGTGGAGACAGGAGACAATAAAATTCAGAAATCAGCATTAGAAGACTTTAATAATGTATTTACTTATTATTACGTTTAAGTATAAACCTGCCATTTCCCCTCTTGCAAGGAACCCAAGGTGGTTTATTTGCAATCCTCCTCCTATACATTTTAGGCTTACAACAACTCTGTGAGGTAGGTTATACTGACTAAGAATCACTGATTGGCCCAAATTCCCCCACTGAGCTTCATGGCCAAGTGGGGAACAGAACCTAGATTTCCTGAGTCCCAGTATATAACTCTAATCACTATGCCACACTGGCTGTTGTGTGTTTTCTAAATGTTTGCCAATTTGATTTCTTTATAGTGTGGGTTATTGATCCTGATATCTTGATTAGCCTTGAGACTTATGAGTGTCATAAATTATTGTCATGAAATTCCTTTATACCAACATATCTTGGTAAATGTCATGTTTTATTGACTGAAATGAGGATGAATTTTTTAGATGTTTCTATATTATGCTATTGTGTTTAATGGTTTTAGGTTTTGTTTTGTGAACTGCCCAGAGAGCTTTCGCTATTGGGTGGTATAGAAATGTAATACATACATAAATAGATAATACCATTGAACATGATTATTCACTGAGGTACCCACATTTACCATAATATGCACATACTTCATCGGTGCATGTGTGTGTGCGCTTAGAATCATAGAATCATAGAAAAGTAGAGTTGGAAGGGGCCTACAAGGCCATCGAGTCCAACCCCCTGCTCAGTGCAGGAATCCAGGTCAAAGCATCTCTGACAGATGTCTGTCCAGCCGCACCTTGAATGCCTCCAGACTGGGAGAGCCCACCACCTCCCTAGGTAGTTGATTCCATTGTCTTATTGCTCTGACAGTCAGGAAATTTTTCCTGATGTTTAGGTGGAATCTAGGTTCCTGTAACTTGAGCCCATTATTCCGTGTCCTGCAAACTGGGATGAACGAGAAGAGATCTTTGCCCTCCTCTGTGTGACATCCCTTCAAATACTGGAAGAGTGCGATCATATCTCCCCTCAGTCTCCTCTTGTGAAGGCTAAACATGCCCAGTTCTTTCAGTCTCTCCTCATAGGGCCTTGTTTCCAGTCCCTTTATCATCCTTGTTGCCCTCCTCTGAACCCTCTCCAGTTTGTCTATGTCCTTGTTAAAATGAGGTGCCCAGAACTGGACACAGTACTCAAGATGAGGCCTAACCAGTGCCGAGTAAAGGGGAATTATCACTTCCCGCGATTTGGAAGCTATACTTCTATTAATACAGCCCAAAATTGCATTTGCCTTCTTTGCAGCCACGTCGCATTGCTGGCTCATATTCAGTTTGTGATCTACCACAATTCCAAGATCCTTCTCACTTGTAGTATTGTTGAGCCAAGTGTCCCCCATTCTGTAACTCTGCATTTGGTTTCCTCTCCCTAGGTGCAGCACTTGGCATTTATCCCTGTTAAATTTCATTCTGTTGTTTTCGGCCCAGCGCTCCAGCCTATCGAGGTCACTTTGAATTTTGTTTCTGTCTTCCAGAGTATTAGCTGTTCCACCCAACTTTGTGTCATCTGCAAATTTGATAAGCATTCCCTGTACCTCCTCATCCAAGTCATTAATAAAAATGTTGAAGAGCACCGGGCCCAGGACCGAGCCCTGTGGTACCCCGCTCGTTACCTCTCCCCAGTTTGAGAAGGAACCATTGATAAGCACTCTTTGAGTCCGATTCTGTAGCCAATTGTGGATCCACCTGATAGTTGTTCCATCTAGCCCACTCTTAGCTAGCTTACTAATCAGGATATCATGAGGCACTTTGTCGAAAGCTTTGCTGAAGTCCAGGTATATAATGTCCACAGCATTCCCACAGTCCACAAGGGAGGTTACCCGATCAAAAAATGAGATCAGATTAGTCTGACAGGATTTGTTCTTGACAAATCCATGCTGGCTTCTAGTAATCACTGCATTGTTTTCAAGGTGCTTGCAGACTGACTTCTTTATAATCTGCTCAAAAATCTTCCCGGGGATTGATGTCAGACTGACTGGCCTATAGTTCCCAGGTTCCTCCTTCTTGCCCTTTTTGAAGATGGGAACAACATTTGCCCTCCTCCAGTCGTCTGGCACTTCACCTGTCCTCCATGATTTCTCAAAGATAATAGACAGTGGTTCTGAGAGTTCTTCTGCCAGTTCCTTTATTACTCTAGGATGCAGCTCATCAGGCCCTGGAGATTTAAACTCGTTCAGAGTAATCAGGTGCTCCTTGACCATTTGCCTATCAATCTCAAGCTGCAATTCTGCCCCTTCAGTCTGCATTTCAGGTTTGCCAGGGGGGTCATAGACCCTCTTTTGGGAGAAGACCGAGCCGAAGTAGGAATTGAACACTTCTGCCTTTTCTTTGTCTTCTGTTATCAATTTGCCATCCTCATTGCGTAGTTGAACCACCAGTTCTTTCTCTGCGGGAGCCAGAGAAATAATGGTTCCTGTTGCAATAGGAAATGGTGGATTAGGGCATTCTATTGCTGTTGTAAGCTGCCCAGATAGCTTTCATAGATTTCATAGATCATAGAATTGGAAGGAGCCAGGCTATCCAGTCCAACCCCCTGCTCAATGCAGGAAACTAGAGGAGGGGTCTCCCATCCAAATAATAACCAGGCCTGACTCTGCTTAGCTTTCCACACTCAGACAAGCTGAGCCAGCGTAATTGAATGGCATATAAATATTGTAAATAAAAATAAATCAAATTATCCTATTGTGCCCAGCAGGACCAACAGCTAGCACAACAGGGAGTTAGCGTTTCTAAAAGCAACCCAAAAAGAGAAGAAACGCTCATTTCTGGAATGGTCCTGCTCATCAGAGCTCTCAGAAGGGAGCTTTGATGACTTGCCCCAATCTGGAAAGGTGCATTTCTGGGCTTACTTTTAGAACCACTAATTGCCCATTGTCCAAGTGGTCATTCTTGTTGCCTCATCACAGTCAGAGGGACCACAGCAGCCTGATAATGCCCATTGCATGGATAGTAAGTCTATTACTTCCTACAAGCAGAGACAGATACCTATATGTGTGTTGACAAATAGTGATAGAAATGGATACATACATACATACATACATAAAGTTTCCAGTTATGAAAGAGGAAGCGCCATTGAACAACAAGATTGCACAAGTAAAACAATAGTGATGGTCTCCAGCTTAGATGGCTTTAAAAGGGGATTAAATCTAATAAATCTAATAAAATATTAATTTAACAAAAGAAGAAACAAGATATCCATGACAAAAGACAATTCCTCTTGGAAAATTTACTGCCCACTAGAGTTAGAAAACTGGGAGTGAACACCAGAGAGCGGCTGGAGGATGGTGCCATCGCAACCCATTTGAAAGTAATTTCCAGAAACATTTGTTGTGACTTGGAAGTGACATGGGTTCCAGCAGAGATAATTGTGTTGAACTATATGGGTGTGTACTGTAGGCAAAATATTCCAAATTATAGCATAGCCAAAGTAAATCAAGGAGTAGATTTAATTACTTGTGTTGCCTCTCAGATAGTAGGATATGCTCTCCAGCAACAGTGATACTGCCATTTAGGTGCAGAAGCAAACTGCTTCAATTTATTCACTGCTGTTTTAATTTCATTAGCACACTTGATAAGAGGGATTGAGCTCAACATCTCTCCTTTTATGTACAAATAACCCCCTGGGTGACATATGGCATGAAACCCAATTACTGTACATAGTAAAATGACACCACAAATAATAATAAAAAAATTCCTAATTCATTTATGCTCAGAGATGAACACTTAATAAACATGCATCTGGTGCAGAATCAGTAATCACCACCTAAGCTTTGCTTACAGAGTCATTTAACACACATAATTATTAGGATCAGCAGAACTGACTTGCCTTGGATGTGCAGCCTCTGGTCTGCTTTTGAGTTTTGATTTTCATCAGTTCCACTTCATGGAGATGGAAACTGCATGCTCAAAGAGGAAATCCATGTGACAAAGCTGGGCTCTCAACCAAATCTTCAGAGGGTCAGGTTTTCAATGTCTCTCTAAAATTGCACTGGATTCTTTCTGAATCCATAATATTTGAGCACACTGATGCAGATTTAATTTCAGGAAAGCTGGTTTGGTTGATTCACTGGAAGTTTAAATAACTGTTTCTGGGTTCTAACAAGAAACATTTGAAATGGAAATAATGGGAAGGAAACCAGGTGTTGATGCACAATGTACATCCCTTTGACTCATGGCTTCTGTTTTCAATTTACTCTCATTGCAACCCATGTAAGCAAAGGTTCTTCCAGGTTTTCAAGACTTCACGTATTGCTTTACGGAATAGACATATAGTTATAGTGAATGTTCATATGTTGATGAAAGTTGATATTTACAATCACAGGAATAGTTGTAATATGTAACGGTAGTTTCAGTTGCATAGGCTCTACATGCCTATTCCAGTGAACAGACAAATTTGGGACTTAAGTCCAGCATTCTGCCACTAACAACCATCCAACTCCAAAGTAGTAGTGAAGCTGGAACTAACCACATACCATACCGTATGCATATTGCCTAAATAACACATCTGTTAAGGGTGCGGCTTTTAACAGCTGTAATTTCTCAGCGTTTTGGACCTTGGGTGAACAAGGAAAGCACTTAACACAACATATTAAACTGAAAGGTTTTTGTCGTTGTTAATTGAATGTAATACAAACAGCATTCATTGCAAATACTTACTAGCATCATATGAAAATGTGAAAACTCTAAGACCAGATATCAAGGGATTACAGTGGGAAATTGTATAGGAGGCCAGTGTTAAGAGTTAAATGGAGTGCCTGCCTGCTCCAGTCACAAGGAGATGATTTCATAAACTTATATATAGCCCCCAAATAAATACATTCCCTTTTTACAAGAAAGTGTGGTCATTTATCAACCCTGAGGACACTGTCAAGAGAAAATAAGGAAAGCCAATTGCAGTAATGTTGTTGATATACTGCTTGATGATACAACAAGATGTAAAACACAGCTCAAGAAAAAAAAAAACCTAGATAAAATTCAAAGGTCAACATTCCCAAGCCTGCAACCCCTAAGGAAATAGTAAGAAATAGCCTTTGAAAACACTAGAAAAATGAGCATCAATAGCTGAACAGAGAGGGTAAAACAAGAAACTTACCCTGGAGCATGTTACTTTCCCCCATGAACTGAACCAGGTGTGTGGGATGGAGGCAGAATTGCACTTACCCATGAGGGAAGCCACCTTGTGTGCCATTTTTTTTTTTTGGTAGAAAGGTGGGGTACAAATGAAATAAATAAATAAATGAGACAATACAGGAGGCATGCGGATGCATATTGCATTGGCATAAAGACAGGTGAGGATGAGGCCAGAATGACTAGTAAAATCCTACTCCACCCCTAGCCAACACTATTTCCCATCATCATCATCATCATCATCATCATCATCATCATCATCATCATCATCATCATATTTATTTATAACCCACCTTTTCCCCAATACTGGGACTCAAGGGCTGGGCTTCACAACATTAAAATTTGTACAGTTAAAACATATAAATAGAAAAATACAAAAGTTAAAAATATAATTAAATCAGAAATAGTATTAAAAGAAGTCTGCCCAAAATTAGCATTGTTAACAATTACAGAAAAGTTAGTTTGTTTAAAAAATACAAAAGAATTGATTGTGAATTTGTTAACAGCAGCAAAATTAATGATAGCTAGGAATTGGAAGGTTCAACATGTGTTTTCAATTAATGAATGGTATACAGAGGTATGGGATATCGCGTTAAATGATAAATTAACTTGTAATATTAAGTGTCAAAAAGGACAATTGGAGAAAGACACCTTTGTGAACATTTGGGGCAAATTTTTGGATTATGTGTTGGTAAAGGGGAGGGGGAACAAACCTTGTCAAGATTTGTTATATTTTTGGAATATAGAATAATAGCTTGTATATATATATATATATATATATATATACACACACACACACACACACAAATTGGGGTGAGAAATATAACTTGGTCCCAAGAGGTGGGGGGGGGGCGCACAATGTTTATGTTGTATTTTTTGTTGTTGTATTCATTAGTAGTTGTAAGATGTGAAAAATTAAAAAATTAATTAAAAAAAAATAGTATTAAAATTATATAATTGCAGTATTCACCCAACTACCAATAGTGTTGCAGTGTAGGCTGAGTAGGATTAAATAAAAAAAAAAAATCTGTGGAACTATGGGGAAAAAAATCTCTGACAGTTTTTCTTCACCTACTCTGCACGGATCCACCTCCCAAAATGGCAGTTTTGTTTGGGGCGGTGCCAAATAACTAACAAGGCTAGTCACAGTGGCAGGACAGTACAAGGAAGGACATTATTAGTAATGGAGTCTGTGGTGGAGCAGCTTTCTCTCCGTTCACACATCCCAATAAATTGCTGGCAAAGCTTGCACATTCCCAAGCTTGCAACGACTTCACAAAATGCACACGTTACCAAAAAAAAGTGCACTTTAAAAATATGCATTTTGGAAAAATACACATTTTCACTCTTTAGTCAATGGGGGAAAGGCACACCTTTGGGTGTACATTAAAAAAAAAAAAAGTGCATCCAAACATGTACTTTTCCCATTCGAATGGGCGGGGTGGGGGGGAAGCTCACAATCAGAAATGGGAACAAAGGTGGAACTTGGAGAACCTCAATGAGCTCAAGCCGCACTGATTCTTCCATCCATCCTGGCAGAATATTCAGCTTCAGAAGCTAGCAGTAAGAAATTAACTCAACACATACATGTGTAGCTGTTTTAAATAATTAAATACCAGAAGAGGTTTTGGAGTGTTGTGCATATTTGTTTCTGTAACTGGTAAAATGGTATAAAGGCAGCATCAATGTGATATCTAAGAGGTGGTGGGAATATCATGTAGAAAGTATGGCTGTTTAGGCTGCAGTTTATTCTGAGTGGACCTGCACAGGATTTGCAATGTTACTATGGTTAGAAGAAAACAAACAAACCATAAAAAGTTAGCCTGTGGCTACCCGCTGAGCACTATGAATCTGGTATAACTTGTACTTCTTCAATTAGGGCCAGTCTAGATGTGTGACTGAGATGTCTGATGCATCTCCATCTCCTTAAAAGAAAATAATTCAAAGTGTAGTTGTGGGGTGGGGTGGGGTGGGGTGGGGGGACAGACCTAGACCAGAACTATCACATGGGGAAGGGGAAAAAACTCTTTCCCCTCCCACTGCCATTCCCCCAATGAAAATACTTTGCCCAAGCTGCTATTTCTTTGCTGTGTTGATATGGACAAACATGAGCGGTTGTCGTGTCTCTCTCACGCTCCTACTCCCCTCCCACCAGCCAGAACGTCAGGCACAGCTCACGGGTTTCTTTGTAAAGCTTTATTGAGTAAAAAGCAGGGCAACTCGGGTGGTTGCAGAAAAGTGTTACACAAAAGTAAAGAAAGTAATTCAAGACCCTCTATCCTGCCAATGGGAGGTCAGACCATTCCGCACTGAGGAGTTTCGTGTGTTCCCAACCTCAAACCAGAGAACCCTCTGCGCCCCTAGGGCGGGTCAAAAGTCTTGTTAGCCAACCGAGCAGAGTGACGAAGAGATGTCATTTGTTCCTGCCTCCTTAAATGGCGTCGCTCACGAGGATCTGTTATGGAGGCTGGCTTCTCCCCTCCCAGCTCTGCCTCCCCTCCCACCGGGAGCACTTTTCCCAGGGATTCTTCCCCCACTCCCCCCGCCTCTGGCTGCAACCTTATCTACAGTGAGTGGCTCCACTCCTAACTCCTCTTCTACCTCCCCCTCCCCTTCCAGGTCAGAATCCATTCCCATGGAATCTGACCAGTGCTGTTTTGGAGTTAAGGAGTTGAAACTTGAGGAACTAGGAGAGCTAGCCCCGACAGCGGCTGCCTTCAACAGGCTGGAAAAACTGGTGCCAACTTCACCGCACACCTTTCAATCACGGAACCTAAGCAACACCCACCTCACTTTAAAATGTTGGTCAAGCAATTTACATAAATCCACATAAAAAATAGAAAGATAAATCTAAAATAGAGCTATAAAAGCAACAGCCTAAAAGCAACGGCAAAACAACCAAATACAACTATTGCAGTAAATTGTGGCAATTTCCATAAAGGAAAAGAAAAATACAAAAATCAGTTGAAAATAAAACTATCAAAGCAGTTGCCTCTGAAACCCTCTTAATATAAGTATTACAACCATTCTAAGTTTTACCTGGCACCTAGACATACAGCATTTTCCTTTGTCCAGCACCATTTTTAATGGACCTCCGCAGATTTTAAATATTCCCCAATAAAGTTGGGAAAGGGTCACAATCAATCAATATTTGGAATTCCATCAGTCAGCTGAAAATACGACTGTTATAGGGCCACAGTCAGCTTTTTCTTATGTAGGCCTGAGCTGGATATGAACTGCCTTTAACTCCGACCTGTCATATTCCATACTGGATCTGTTATGGTAGACTCCAGGTAGACTCCTACAGGAGATGCTCCTGACTGGCCAGTTTCTGCTTCTGACCATACTGACTCTATGTAAACATAAGCACAGTGACTGACATAAACAATCCCTTGGCTCTACTGAATCTTGACAAGCAACAAGTGTAGGCCTGAAATTCTTATGCCCTTACAAATACAATCTGTAGTATAACACTGAGGTGAATTCAGAGATTATATCTACAGTATTAATGACCTCATCACTATTCTCCAAAAAAAATAATTCATCTGTATATGTGTTCTTCAGATTACCACATGTACTGATTGCCCAAATGGAGGATAGGTTTGAGCTTTGAGATCCATATTTCTACAGATTTAGAAAGCTGCCCAGCACTGTGCTAATAAGGTATTATTTAACCCCATTTAACCCCAATGTTATGTCATTTATAACATCAGTTCTCGTTCAAAGGTACCCTGTGGTGTTTAACTGGCATGCTTCCAGTATTGACCATTAGCATAAATTATCATTAGTTAATACTATCTAATTATTTAGTCCTCATTAATTATGTATCAACTACTCTCTTTAAAAGTTAATTCCATATTGAAGGAAGAGACCTATTGGAACTTGTTTGATGTTTATCTAATTTATTCTACACTGCTTAATAATGTATGCCTAGTTTACTTATTAAGTAAATGTCAGGGCTTTGAAATTAATGGAAGGTACTACTTTCTATTTCCTTATCTCTTCTGTGGGAACATTCAACAGATTGCAAATTCTGCTTATTTTGCAGAATTGCAAATATTCTTGTGCCTAGTTTATATATGTGTAACAGTGCAAAGTTTAATTTTTGTTAGTTATTTGAATAAACTGCACAGTTTGTGTAAAGAGAAAGAGAGAGAAGCTTTCCTTAAATTATTTTAGACCAGAAGCTCAACTGTGAACAGAGCTTTCTATATTGAGCACTTTAAGTCAAAAGAAAGTTAAGACTGTGTTTGGGTTTTTACCCTTTGGGGGAGTTTTGTTGAATTTAACAGGACATTTTTAGTGGATCAGCAACTGTTGAACCTATCTTGGAATGTTTCAACAAGTGGGATTATTTCTTACCAGACTCTGACAAATTGTCTAAAAGTGGTTGTAACCAGAATGTGTTGAGTTGCTAACTTGACATCCTGGAAAATCTGTTGCACCGGCAAACTATAGGTTACTTATGCTAGCACAATGTAGTTCACATTAGTGATGGTGTTCAACTGGATACTGTCCAAAGTACAATTTTTAAACCAAATCAACATTTTAAATTACACTTAAATCTCAGCTCATATTCTCATGCATTGTATGGGAACATAAAAAATGGTTGTGGAAACATGCCACATGGAATTGATGGCTTTGTTGGAAGGAAAGCACCTATCGCCAGGGTTCTGGGGATTCTGAGATTCCTTGCAAAAACAGGATTTAGGATTACATACAGAATTCATGAACTTGAAAATCTTTAATTTAAAACTACAACAATCCTAAAACTAGTTGTAAGTCCTTGTGGCTGGGAAGAAAGTTGAAAGCTGTGTATATATGGAATGCGTGGTGAAATCTCAGAATACAAAAGAATGATGATTTTATGTGTGCATGTTTGTTTATATGCATCCCTGTTCATTGCTTTTCTTTCCTCCTCCAAAGACCTAACCCCCCCCCCCCCCAACCACCCTTTGGGGAAAGCGTACTAACACAGAACTTCCCTTTTATCTCATTCCCACCTCTTACCTTCTGTTCCATTTTCTTGCCCATTGGCATTTCCCTGTGGATACCATATTCTATTCTGGCTGGTTATATTTTATCATGCCCATTGTTTGAAAATTATAACCTTTGAAGATCACCACATTTATCACAGCACGTAAAACAGGATACCCATAATTTGCTGCTCCTTGAGGAGGGCTCCTGCTTCGTTTCTTTTTTCTCTTTAATTAAACTAAAGATAAAAAGGGTATATATATAATCAATGACTTTTTTCTTTTATGTGTTTTGACTTTAAGATGGTTCTCCTTTCCTATGCTTCAATAAAAATTGACAATTGGCATAAAGAGGAATGACATACAGTGCATAGTATTCAATTTAAAATGAAAGGGTTTTTTTTTTTAATGCCCTTGAAAGAGAGATTTCACATAAGCTTGTTGCTCTCTTAATTCATTTCCTGAAATGAACTGGGGATATGTTCATGTATTCATTTCCTGGAGATGCACAATAGCTCTTTCAGTTAGACTGAGTAAGAAAATGTCTTCAGCATACAAGAATGGTCCTAACCATCTTCAATCAGAGTTCACTACATTTATTCTACTGCTGATAGGAATGTATGAGAAATTTGTTTCAGTTTATTTTTGACCAGAATTTCTCCAGTTGACATCTCCCAGAACTGAATTTGCAGTCCAAGTCCATACATTTCCAAGCTTGTGATGTAATTCACAAAACAAAATGAAAATGTGTTTTAAAAAATGAATACATTTTAAAAATGCATATGAAAGAATGCCTGTGTTAAAAATTGTACACACACACATGCTCAATGGGAGAAAATTGCATACATTTCAAAAATGTGCACAACTGATGCATATATTTGGGGAAATGTGCCCGAATTTTCACACGAAACAAACAAAAAACACACACCAAGCTCACAGTCTGATATGGACATGAGGTAGAATGAGCTTCAAGGTGGATTTTGGAGAACCTTAATGTGCTCACATATTGCTGATTCACACATTCCAATTACAAATGTAAAATAGGCAACTGCTTTTCATCTCATGTTATTTCTGTCAGCAGTGGAGAATCTTGAACTGACTTCTTAGCTGCAGCAGTCCATTGCTTACCAGACTGAGACAGAGTTACCATGTAAGCCGCAGCTAAGAGAGAGAGAGCAAGCGCTTTATTTTCCTTTTCAGGAGTGCCAGATCAACTCTGGTGATTGTATCCTGATTGGACACGAGTAACCCTCCCCAGGATAAAAACTTTCAGGTTGGCCCTAGGACTGAGTTTGCCTGTCTTTGTACATGTGTCTTCCCTTCTGGGCTGTTTTCCAGCCCTGTATCATTCCTTGCTTCCTGGTCCTTTCTGTTTCCTGGATTGTCTACCAGGCTGTGGCCTTGCTTGCTCCTGATTCTGGTTCCTCTTCTCCTTTGTCACTTTTATTAAATCCCCCCCCCCCCCGGTTCTTCTTTCTGTTTTTCCATGGAATATATTCTGGGTTGATTCTGATGTCTCTCATTTGATGGCTGCCAGTATCTTGAGAACTTGGTTTGTCTACTGGAGCTCTCTGATCCTGCAAGGACCTTGGGGCAGATAGTGGCACAGAAGGAGGAGGAGGCAATCAGCTTGGACCTAACAGGTATTTTTGCTGCTCTTGGTATGGAACAAGTTGCCATTCCTAGGCATACATGATTTTTAATTAGTTTCTTTCAGTTGATTTGAAATATCAACCATGCCATGCTTTGAGTTCTCCGACCAAATGACCATAGAGAGAGGTCCTCTTTGTGGTGCCATCTTGGTTATGGAACAGGTTTCCCAGAGAAGCTTGCCTGGCACTGTCGTTATGGTTCTTTTTCAGTGCCAAATGAAGACCTTTTTATTCACCTTGGCCTATATATCCTTTATACTTGGTCTCTCAGTTTAAAATCAGGATTTTTTAAAATCATATTTTAGTTTCCATAGTTTTTATTGTTTTATACTCTATTTTAATGTCGTGTTTTATTTATTTATTTCATTTGTACCCCATCTTTCTATCAAAAAAATGGCACTCAAGGCGGCTTACAAAACAAATTTAAAATAGATTTTTTTAAAAAATAACAATTCCAGAATTAAAACAGCATCCAACCCACAGACCCACTTGCAGGCCAAAGGCCTTCTTGAATAAAGTGGTCTTTGCCTGCCGTCGGAAGATAGCTGAGAGTGAGTGAGTGAACCTAGCTTCCCTTGGGAGGAAGTTCCACATCCTAGGAGTGGCCACCAAAAAGACCCTCTCTCATGTTGCCACCAAATGGGCCTCTGATGGTGGCAGGCTCAAAAGAAGGGCCTCTCCACAAGATCTTAAGGGTCAGGCAGGCTCATATGGGAGAAGGCAGGTAACTTGGTCCCAAGCTGTATAGGGCTTCATAGGTCATAACCAGCACTTTGAATTGATGCTGGTGTAACAAGGGAGTCGTGTGCTCCCTGTAACCGGTCCCGGTCAAGAGTCTGGCCACAGCATTCTGGACCAGCTGAAGTTTCTGAACAGTTTGTGAGCTCCCCAAAGAACTTCTGTTATGGGGTAGCTATATCAATAAAATAAATACAGGCTCTGGCAATTTAATTCTACCCTATACACTCTTCTAAAGAAACACAAAACATCATACTTGAGTGCATTCAAGACAGAATGAAGCAAGGGTATGGAAAAAGACTTTAGTAGTCTCCAAGAGAATAGTCTCATGGAAGTCATATTCTTAGCCTTTCCAAAGACCGCTATCCACAGCAGGGATTAGTTGACCTCATGTCACCAAAGTAGGTATGGAAAGGTGAAACAAGAGAACCCAATTCATAAGGTGGGATAATACAGATTTCAAGTACTGTTTGCCTTGAGCTTTCAGGAGTAGTCTGCAAATTCTCACAGAGTGCTGAACTCTGAACTGGCTTTGAGCATCTGCACTCTATTTTGGGAAGTAATTTTGCTTCCAAAATGTCAATCTCTTCATCCTTCTCGAAGACTCTCTGAGCCATATTCTCCAGGTATATTTTTTGTCTTGCTCTCCAGGTGTGACTGTCTTGAGCCGCCACACACTTCTCTCCTATGCAGTTCCTTTCTGCCTCTTAATTTTGAACACTTTATATATCCAACAGCCCCAGCCTTGTCCCTACCTTCTGTTCCCACCAATAACCCCTCCCTGCTTTTTCCCACCATCTTGCCTTGTATCACTTATAGATCACAATATAGCTCTATGCAGATGGCCTTGCAGTCACGTTTTTTAAAAATCTCAAGTTCTTTCCATCCTGTTTATAAAGAAATTTGCAAATGTTGATAAGTTCTTCAATAATCACCACCACCACCACCACCAAATGAAATTCCTTTGGCCACATACCAAATCAGTGGTTGGAATGTGCCATGGCCACATTCCAACCATGGCAAAGGATGGAACTTGAAGAAAACTTGAGTGTTGGTCAGGGTCTCTCTCTCTCCGTGTGTGTGTGTGTGTGTGTGTGTGTGTGTTCTCATGCACGGAAGATATTTTGGAGTCTAGAGGACTAGCAAGCTGTGACAGCACTAAGCAGGGCAGCTAATAGCGATAAGAGGGAGGTACCTTTATTCAGCCAGTCATTTTCTGACTCCCATGAAGAATGATGCTGCTGGTGTTTCCTTGATAGGCTAAAGCTCCTGCTCCCACTTTCCCCAAACCAAGAACATGACACAGCACTTGGAAAGGCAGAGAACTCAGCCACCACCTGTCATGCCCCCACTGGAGGAAGCCTCCTCAAAGGAGGCACTAGAGCTCTCAGAGATCAAGAGAACCCTAGATCAGCCAATGTCAGAAGGCCAGGAGGAGCCCGGGTCCTCAAGGGAGATGGCCACAGGTTCATCCCTGCAAGGGGCAGGGGGCTCTGTTTTTGAGGCAGAGGCTGAGCAATCCCCTGACCCTCAGGAGCATCATTGCCTTAAGAGGCAGGTCAGTACAGCTCCCTTGTGAAGGGGTGCTCAGTTACAAAGGAGGACTCCTCAAGAGGAAATGACCCTTGCCAGAGGGCTGTAATTAAATACAGATGAGTCATGGGTGGGGCTCAGAAGGTTCTGGTGATATAAACCTTCCATTTCAGCCTAGCCATGGCTGGAAACAATGCTATTCTTTCAGCTCCAGTGCCTTGCATTCTGGAGCTTGCCTTGTGATTGACCCTTGGTGCTCCTGACCTTTGGACTCTACTTCTGGACTGTGTAATGTATCTGACTGCTTAGCTGTGCTTTGACCTGTGCTTGCATCTTGAACACTCTGCCTTAGCCTGATCCCCCTACTGTAAGGTGACCATTTTTTTCAAATTTAAAACCAGGACATTTATTTATTTATTTATTTATTTTATTTAATTTCTATACTGCCCCACAGCCGAAGCTCTCTGGGCGGTTCACAACAGTTTGTACATAAAACAACAATAAAAACATACAAAATAGTTAAAAAGATTAAAAACCAAATTAAAAAGCACAGTTTAAAATACAACCCAAAAGTTAATAAAACTAAGTCTACAGGTGACAATTCCCCCCCCCCCGTGCTATTTTGAGCTCTTAACTATTGAATGCCTTGGCATAGAGGGAAGTCTTAACCTGGCGCCGAAAAGATAGTAAGGTTGGCGCCAGGCGGGTCTCAGTGGGGAGCTTATTCCATAATTGGGGGGGCTACCACTGAGAAGGCCCTCTTCCTTGTTGCTACCAACCAAGCCCCTCTTGGAGGTGGCAGTTGGAGGAGGGCCCCAGATGTTGAATGTAGTGTCCGGGTAAATTGCGGTTGGGAGAGACAAGATGTTCCGTCAGGTATTGTGGTCCTAAGCTGTGTAGGGCTTTAGGTTAGAACCAGCACCTTGAATTCGGCTCGGAAGCATATTGGCAGCCAGTGCAAACGGGCCAGAACTGGTGTAATGTGCTCGGACCTTCCGGTCCCCGCAATAAGCCTGGCTGCCGCATTTTGCACAAGCTGCAGCTTCTTAACAGTCTTCAAAGGCAGCCCCACATAGAGTGCATTGCAGTAGTCTAGTTTAGAGATCACCAGAGCATAGATTACTGAGACCAGGCTATCCCTCTTCAGATAGGGGCATAGCTGGGCCACCAGCCGGAGCTGGTAGAAGGCACTCCTTGCCACTGAGGCCACTTGAGCCTCAAGTGACAAAGATGGCTCCAGGAGCACCCCCAAGCTACGAACCTTCTCCTTCCAGGAGAGTGCAACCCCACCCAGAACATGTTGAACACCCTCCATCCGGTCAAAGGAACCACCCACTAACAGCATCTCAGTCTTGTCTGGATTGAGCCTCAGTTTGTTAGCCCTCATCCAGTCCATTGTCGCAGCCAGGCACCGGTTCAGCACATCCACAGCCTCACCTGCTGAAGATGAAAAGGAGAAATAGAGCTGTGTGTCATCAGCGTACTGATGGCAACGCACTCCAAAACTCTGGATGACCCCACTCAGTGGTTTCATGTAGATGTTAAATAGCATGGGGGATAAGACCGACCCCTGAGGAACCCCGTACTGGAGAGTCCATGGGGCCGAGCAACATTCCCCAAGCACCACCCTCTGGAGCCGGCCATCCAAGTAGGAGTGGAACCACTGCAATGCAGTGCCCCCACCCCCAACTCAGACAGCCACTCCAGAAGGATACCATGGTTGATCCAGCAGTATCAACAGGGTCACAATCCCCCTGTCTCTCTCCCGACATAGGTCATCATACAGGGCGACCAAAGCTGTTTCTGTGCCAAAACCAGGACTGAACCCTGACTGAAATGGATCCAGATAATCAGTCTCATCCAAGAGCACCTGGAGCTGGTTGGCCACCACCCGCTCAAGGACCTTGCCCAGGAAAGGAACATTCGCCATCGGCCTAAAGTTCTTAAGATCTTCCGGGTCCAGAGAGGGTTTCTTCAGGAGTGGTCTCACCACTGCCTGTTTCAGGTGGCATGGGACCACTCCCTCTCGCAAGGAGGCATTGATCACCTCTCTGGCCCAGCCAGCCGTTCCCTCCCTGCTAGTTTTTATAAGCCAAGAGGGGCAAGGATCCAGAACAGACATGGTTGCACAAACCCGTACAAGCACCTTGTCAACATCCTCGAGCTGTACCAACTGAAACTCATCCAAAATAACTAGACCAGGCTGTGCTCTGGGTACCTCTCCTGATTCTACTGCTATAACATTGGAGACTCAGTCCTTGCGGATGCAAGCAATTTTTTCCTGGAAGTGCCTAGCGAATATATTGCAGCGGGCATCAGATGGGTCGATGATGTCCCTGGGGCCAGCGTATAACAGGCCCCGGGCAACCCTAAAGAGCTCCGCTGGGCAGCAAAGAGATGATTGGATAGAGGCAGTGAGATGTTGTCTCTTTGCCACCATCACTGCCTCTAGGTATACTTGGCTATAGGCATGTATCAGGGCTCGATTGCATCCACTAGGAGTTTTCTTCCACCTGCACTCAAGCCGTCTCCTGTTTTGCTTCATCACTCTCAGCTCTGGGGTATACCACGGAGTCGTACGAGCTCTACTACAGAGTGGGAGCTCAGGAGCGATCATGTCAACCGCCCGGGTCAACTCTATTCCAGAGATCAACCAGGGATTCGACAGGACCGCCAGCCATATCAGCCGGAAACCCCTCAAGGGCCCTCTGGAAACCATCTGGATTCATCAGCCTCCGGGGGCAGACCATCTTAATAGGTCCCCCACCCTTGCAGAGGGGAAAGCTGCCGTTAGCCTAAATCTCAGCAGGTAGTGATCTGACCATGACAAGGAGACCGATTCAAAGTCCCCCACCTTCAGATCACCATCTCCATGCTCGGCTGAAAAAACCAGGTCTAGAGTGTGCCCTGCTACATGTGTTGGGCCGATGACATGTTGGGACAGTCCCATGGTTGTCATGGAGTCCATGAATTCCTAAGCCACACCAGTCAAGGTGCCCTCAGCATGGATGTTAACATCCCCCAGGACCAACAGCCTAGGAGACCTCAGGATCGCCACGCCAGCGAGACCACCTCCGTCAGCTCAGCCAGGGAGTCTGTTGAGCAGTGGGGTGGGTGGTACACCAACAGAATCCCTAATCTGTCCCGCTGGCCCACCAAAAGGTGCAAACACTCCAGACCAGTAGTCAGACGGACAGGGAGCCTGGAGAGAGAGAGAGAATTCCTATAGACCACGGCAACCCCCCCTCCCCGGCCCTCAGGTCTATCCTGATGCTGCACCAAGTACCCCGGTGGGCAAAGCTGGGAGAGACTAACTCCTTCCTGTTCTCCCACCCAGGTCTCAATAATGCATGCCAGATCAGCCGCCTCATCCACTATTAAATCGTGGATAAGGGAGGTTTTATTTTGCACCAATCTGGCATTGAGAAGCAGCATCCAGAGACCTGAGGGCAGGCTGATAGGGCAACCACCAAACCTGTGGGTGCGAGGAGGACCGGAACAAGGCACAGCCATTAAGTGTCTGGGCCGTGTTCCCCTTACCTGGCTAGTCCTCCTCCCAATGCCATATCTCCCTCTACCCATCACTACACTAATTGGGCCCCCCACAGAACCCCCCACTTGGCCCCATGACTCCCCTCCAAGGCACATGTTCAGGCCCTAGACAGGGAAAAACAATCCCCCCCACCAAGGGCACCGAGCAACAAATAGCAGTGTTAGGGGGGTGGCCGTTTCCCTTGTGGCACCCCCAAAGTCACAAATGCCCCCTCCCATCAGGAGATATTTGGGTCTTCAGGCTTCAACCTAACTCAAGCCTGGGTAGGCCTCAATCCTTCACGTTAGTCCAACAAGATCTGGAGGGTCATAGGTTCCCCACACTTGATCTAGCTCATTGTTGCCTACACACTGACTGGCAGTGGCTCTCCAGGGGTTTACACAGGAGTCTTTCCCAGTCTCACCTGGAGATACCAGGGATGAAACCCAGGACCTTTTGCACACAAGATGGTGCTCTGCCATTGAGCAATGGCCCCCTCCCCTCTGATAAAGAAGCCATGGTGTAGTGGAGTGGGAACACTGGGTCCCAGAGCTCTGGCACTTTTTTAAGCTGATCCTGATAAATTAGCTAGTATGCTATGGACTGATTTTCTTCGGGGGTATCTATCTATAATGGATCAACACAGCTGCCTGCATTTTGGGTTGTCCTTGGGGTATGGTCATTGGGGCTCTAATGATGAGCGCCTGCACTTCAAAATCTAGTACTGAACTACCATTAAGTAGTACTGTACTAATAAGGAGGAAGTTATCACTGGCTATACACACAGCACCTTTCCCTTGCCACTCTGTAACCCCACAGCTAGGCCTGCACACAGCCAGAGTGGATCATGGGGACAGTGGCCTAAAGACCATGGTGGGGAGTGATGGTTATCAGCAATGACTGGGTTCAGGCAACATGATAACCCACACTCAGGGGTTGACTATGGGTTGAGTGTGGGTTGTTGCTGAAACGTGGGTTATTGTGTTGTCTGAACCCACCTGCACTAACAAGCCATGGCTTCTTAACCACAACCAAGCCACGAAGAGAACCCATGGTTGTTATTGGGTTGTGAACTGTGGGTTGTTCACCATGGTTTCTTATCTCAGCTGGGTTCAGACGACAACCCACGGTTCAACGACAACCCACAGTTCAACGACAACCCTTACTCAGCCCTGAGTGTGGGTTATCATGTTGTCTGAACCTAGTCAGTGTATTAATCCAGAAGGAAAGAGCACTCAGTGGCTTGCAGAGGGGTCTGATAGGGGTTTGTACTGGAAAGTGACTCCCACTGGCTTCAATAGGGCTAACTAACTCCTTACTACAGCCTTCTCCAACCTAGCGCCCTCCAGATATGTGGGACTACAACTCCCAGCATCCCCAGCCAGCTGGCTGGTTGGGGATGCTGGGATTTGTAGTCTGATGCATTCCGAGGTTGAGAACGGCTGCGCTAGCAACAAGCGTGTCTTAGCTTTGCCTGCAGTCCGATGTGCCCTGAGCTCGCTTGCTCGTCTGGCCGCCTGCCACACACTGCGCCTCCTCCTTAGTGCAAGCTGCACGGCTTTGCTCTCCCCATCCAGTCTTCTTAGTGCTTTAAGAAAAGGCAGATCCTCCTAAGCCTGCCCCTAACCTCCACTGCCTGCCTCCTTCAGGTCCTGTCCTAATTCATGACCAGGGCATGAATATGTATGCCCTGACCTGTGTGAATGAGCCGCTGTCCCCTCCCTCGCCGCCATGCAGAGAGGCTCAGTGTGCATGTGGGTCTCCTCTCAGCTGCCTCCACCATTGCCACCGCCGGCAGACCCCCATCTCGCGTCCCGGCGTGGTCCTGCCGCAGAGCATGCAGGGGGTCTGTGTCCCTTCGGTGCCTGCCCGGGTCTTCATGCTCCCACCCGGCGCGCTGCTGCCCGGCCTGGCCCGCCTCCGTGCTGCCTCTTGCCACCCACCCATGTGTCAGCTCCGCTGTCTCACCTGCTTGCCCGCCCGGGGTTCAGCACCCGCCAGAGAAATGCAGGGCCTGTCTGGCTGGCTGGTGCTGCTGGCGCTCGGCAGCTGGCTCCAGCTGTGGGCGAAGGGCGCTGTGCTCCTGCCTGATTTCTACCCCTTCAGGCTTGCGCAGGGGGATGCGGCTACCCCGCAGCAAGACGACAATGGCTCCGGGCTCTGGCCCATCACTGTGAAGTTCCCTTTCTTCGACGTGGCTCACACGGTGTTCTAGACTACGTCAGTAGTCGCCCTGTCTAAGGGCTAAGGAGAGCGCGGGAGCAGCTCCACATGGGGCTTGGCTCACCCCCCCGAGGTTTCTTAACGTGGAGAGTCTTATGAGAAATAAACAAGCCGCGTTCAGTTTTTTACAAAAAGTTAAAAACTATATATAGTTTACTAAAAACAGGACAAAATTGACATTTATATTAAAAAGAAGGGACGGTCAGGAAATATGAAAAAAACGGGATTGTCCCTTTTAAAACAGTACGTATGGTCAGCCTAGTCCTGGCGAAGCAGCGAGGTGCGTCATGAAAATGACGGAGCGAAAAGCTTGAGTAACCGAGAGAGCGTGGAGGTCTGAGGGCCAGTGTCACGGTCCGAAGATGCCAGATCACTGGTGCCTGTCTTGTGCTGCGGAGGGCCTTTTATAGTCCGAAGCTATCACCGAATTGGTCGATTTTGGTGGGCTCTGTGTGTGATGACGTCATCATCGAGTTCCCACGGTCGGGCTGTATGTAGGATAAATTAATAAAATTGATTTAGGCTGGTTTATCAAGGATTGATTTGATGTACTCAATCTTTTGATAAATTAATAATTTTTGATTTTGTAGTCCTAAACTGTACTGGTTACATCTCATGACTAGCCAGGACAATGTACCAAAAACCAGTACTGGTAAAACCAGTACATATGGTCACCTTACCCTACTGGAATGAAACCTTTGTGCTTGACCAATTGCCTGTTTGTTTCCTTGCCTTTTGGATTGCCCCATAACTTGCCCTAACACTGAGTCTGATTTGGCCAAAGCAGGACACCACCATGGAGCAGGTATGCAGCACCACAGAAGACCAAAACAATGCCACACTCAATGCAAATAATAGTTTAATAATGCTACCAATATAAGCAAAACCAAAAACTAAACACTCTTCCTATAAACTCAACAGAGAAAAGGAGGCTGGCTTGCAAATTTTTAAAAGAGAGAAAAGTTATGCCCAACTCTGTATTTCTGAGCAGAGACTCCGCTGAGCAAGAGTCTGCATTCTAATGCAAATTTACTTGGAAGTAAACCTCAATTAAGAGAGTGGAGTTTACTTCTGAATAAACAAACATAGGCTCAGACTTCAGGAGATTTAGGGTGCAATCCTATGTACCGGTATATCTAGACAGAAAAAAAGTCTTACAATTCCCAGCATGCCCCGGCCAGCCATTCTGTCTAAACATGCATAAGATTGCGCCCTTAAGAAGGCATTCTTCTTTTCTTTTTTTTTAACGTTTTTGGCAGGGCTGAAAAAGAGCAAGAAGAAAATACTGAGATTTTTTTACCCTTAAAGGTGGCCTAAAATAAATAAATAATCCCCACCCCACCCCGGAGTGAACCAGAAAGATTTGCCTTTACTTATTTTATTTGCTTAGGGATAAGAGAAGGATTCTTCATACTGTTGCTTCTGAGAACATTTGCTTAGCATCTAGGAAAGGCTGAATCCCTCCAGAATTTCATGGATACAACCCCTTTATTCCCTCTTCTATGACAGTCAAACAAAACAAAACATAAACACCCATTCTTCATTAGAGAGACATACCCTGAGTCAATAGACATTAAGGCTGCAATTCCATACACCAGCCTTCCTCCAGATATGTTGGAATGCAACTCTCATCCTTCCCAGCCAACATGACCATTCCAAACATGCTGGCTAGGAAAGATGACAGTTGCAGTCCAGCACATCTGGGCAGCACCAGGTTAGGGACGATCGGATACATGCTTAACTGGGAGTAACAGTGCAATCCCATACATGACTACTTAGAAGAAAACCCCACTAAGTTAAATGGGCCTTACTCTCAGGTAAGTGTTTGTCAGACTGAAGTCAAAGGATCTTTCTTCTAAGATCTTAAATCAAACATCACATGAGCGGACATCTGCTCAGCCATGGAAGCCCCCACCCTCAAATCTGCCCCAGAAGGTCCCCCAGCCATCCAGAGCAGATCTTAGGGGCAAACGGGGCTGCAAGGGAGGGGAAATCCATTCAGCCAGAGATTTCCACAGATAGGATTGCACGGAAAGCTTACAATCCTCAAATGTCCCACTGAAGCAGAGGATTTACTTCTGAGTAAACCAGCGGCTGCTTCTCATCGTGTGGCACATGTCTGGAATGAGATCTCAGGCTACAAACTGGAAGAGCAGCAGAGAATCTGAGTAAGGAGCACTGGTGATTGAAGGGAGCTGTGTGGCTTTCTAAACATAAAAATTAAGAAAGCCTTCATAAAATTGGCAGCAAAAGATACAATCCACAGAAAAGGGTTCAGCCAAGCCAATGACAGCACAGTTGGGATGTATGAAAAATTCATTTCAGTTCATTTTGCATCAGGATGTACCCAGTTCGCACCTTCTAGATGAAACACAGACTCGGACACAATTTGTGGTCAAAGTCCATACATTTCTGAGCTTGCAGTGTGATTCACGGGTTTTTAAAAAAAGTGTTCTAAAGCATGCGTGCATTTGAAAATTACACACAGATTTTCATGCAAAAAAGGAAAAAGAACAAAGCTCATAATCTGAAGTGGACTCTGAACTTTCAGATGGAATTTGGAGAACTTCGGAGCTCGAGATTTGCTGATTCACACATTCCTACTAGTCCCAATCTGATCCTCCAAAGCCTGGGGAAAAGCAGGTTTTCATTCATCTCCTTTTCACTGATCAGCTAAATTACATAATGACATCACCTGGTGGGTTTCTCTGAGCAGTGAATTCCACAATATTCTATTCCATTGTTCTATCGTTATCACCATAGAACAGGCAGCAACAGAACAAAACTCATGTGGTTATGAAACTGTAAGGAATCTTGAACAGATTTTTTAAATAATTGAGGTTGTTCATGTGGGAGAAGGTACCCCTAAAATAAATAGTCTGGGCTAGTACTTCTGTAAGATGTTTGTCAGTGCTTCTATTTTGCACAATCACCTCAGCAGTGGTTAGTTTAGACAACAGTTGCTTCCAAGCTATTAAAAAAAAGTCAGTGAAATCCCATATTCCCTCACATTGTTTAAGGAATGCTGCCTACTCTTTGTCCCAATGTAAACAAAGCAGCTGTCATGACACTTGAATTACTTCCCATCAGTTCTAATCCTTACAGTGGTTAACGCATGCCCAATGTCCAAAAGTGGCTTCACCTGTACGTAAGTAGCAAAGTGCCCTCGGACTTCTTTAGATCAACTGTGGGGAGCCTGTGACTCTCCAGATGTTGTTGGATTCCAAATCCCATCAGCCCCAGGAAGCATGGCCAATGGTCAGGGATGATCAGGTTCGTAGCCCAATAATGTCTGGAGGCCCACTGGTTCCTCACTCTTGCTCTAGATCAATACATTCAGCATTGATTCAGCATATAAGCCTCTTCCTAATAAATTCCTTGATGAATTTTTGGAATGGAAATAGTCTTCATTCTGCCTTGCATACTGCTGTTAAAAACACCCTTTAACACTGCAATCCTATGTGCCTACTCAAAGATAAGTCAACCTAACATCCCCCAAAGTTCCTTATGGAACTTTGTTGGACAAAGACAAAGCGGTTGAAGATACATTTCCATTTTTTCCATGTATTTGTTGTTCACTAGAAGGCTCTTGCTTTGTTAGAGGAAACTAGAGCTACAAAACATCATTGGTCCATCTCACCTTGTAACATTAATAATAGCTGACCACTCTAACATTTGCTTACATTAAACACAATAATTTATTCCGATACTTCAGTATCCATAGCTGACCATAGCTTTGCTTGTTCCTATGTGTGACAATAGAAAGCAGTATGTGTATGTGTGTGTGTAGTGGGGCACAGGAATATTTCCATTCCAGGTGATTCTTCTTAGAAATGTACATCTTCAACCTTTTGGAGGATCTCTCTTTTGGTTGGCTGGCTTCATATAACTGTCCCCATTTCAGGTGTGTGAGAGCAGCAGAACAGCAAAACAATCAAATCTCGAATATTGAAAAGGTTAAAGCCACACAAAAGTCTGTTGTGTTGCCAGACGGTATTGGATATTAACATTCAGATGCCTCATTCCTGTGACAAAGATCATAATAAGAACAGATAAGGACACAGTTTGAATCTATTCTTGTGACAATGGCAATCAGGAAAATGGGAAATGGTGTGAACTCTGGGCATTCTCATGACATTGTTCAGATTGCTTGTTGTTCGATGTGTCCCTTCTTGGACCTCACAACAGTAAACGAGTTTTGCTAATTTGCTGCAGCAATGATTCAATAGCCTTTAACAATATGCCATTCCCCAGAAGTGGTTGCAGATGTAAGTGGCTCGGTGATTGCATTCCATCAGCCTCAACACCTGGAGCAACCAAGAGGGACGGGGTCCCAACAGTAACTTTTCATGGAGACCCTGGAAGTCCATCCCATTTCTCTTCCAGTGGAGTAATGGCATATATGGGGAAAGTACTAAATTGCCTTTTGTTATCCTTTGACAATGGTAGCGCACTGGCCTGCTCTCTTGTTTTCTCTTTGAGCACTAGTATTACCTATCCCTTCCTTCATCTCATGTGCTTATTGGCATGCTGCTTTTATATTCAAGTAACTTTTCTCCCAAGCATTTTTCTCCTTTTTAATTCTCATTTCCATCTAAATTTGATTCTTCATCACTTCTCTACTTTCGATTCTCTTTGAATTGTTCTCCTTTTGTAATAAAGCAATAATCTTCTTTCAAATCATTTTTGTTGTCACACACTTATACAAATGTGGTTATTGTCTTGTCAAATGATATAGCTACAATAGGATGTGTCCTTCACTACCACCAAGGCCACCACATTCACCTTGCTTTGATATCCAGGCACCAGGGGGAGAAAAAGTGAACCTGTAACCATATAAAGTTTCCATTAGTTTTGTTAGGTATCTTGTGTTTTAGACAGCTGGAAGACAGACAGAAAGTTTTACGCTGACATGCAAAGATGCCCCCACCAAATGAGGTCTGGTGGATTACTGCCAAAGAAAAGGGCTGTTCTGGTGGTGGTTCTATGCCCTGATTGTAGAATGTCCTTTCCAAAGAAGTTTGCTTGGTGCCGAGACTGGTCTTTTCAGTATTGGGTGAAGAGAAGACCCATATTTCCCCAAGCCTTTTAAGGTCAGTTCAAGATCCCTAGTGTTTAGCTTACTGTGCTGTTGCTGGATTGAGTTAGTCTGTACTGCAGTTATATTCTGTTTGATTTTCAGGTCTTTCCTGATTGTTTTATTGGCTCTTAACTTTTATCGTTAAAAGAAGACATTGTTAATTTGGCAGAATGCAAATGCTGTAAATGAATAAAGATGGCCTCATCTGTTGAAATTCTGCCTATCTAGTTGACTGTATAGGAGTCCTGTTAGGGGGAGAAAGGAGAAAGCTCTCCAGGTGTCTGTTAAATGTATGTATTGCACCTGAAAATGAAGCTTTCCACCTTTTATAACATTCCTATGAAGATTACAGCTACATTATTTTCCTCACAGAAAATAGTATTCATGAGCAGAAATGCTAAGAATTCTTTGAAATTAGCTAGCATTGCAAGACTGTATTTCCTTCCAGAGACTATCCCCCATAATGAAATGTCATCATGCTGCTTATCTGCTTTTTCTTCTGGCTTTCCAAATGGGAGGTCATGTTGTGTTTTAAAATTGGCTTGCAATTGATTTGTATATATCTACAGGTGCCTGCAAAATGTCCTTAACTGAGTGGCAATCTGAACTCAGTTGTGGAGTGTGTGTGTGTGTGTGTGTGTGTGTGTGTGTAAATTAAAATAAAACCCAACTGTCCACCAAAGAAACTTAACTAAATTAACATATATGTACTTCCAGATATTTACCGTATATTAAATAAGGTGTGGGTGGTTGTTCTCAAAATTCTCTGGCTGTGTGATTCACATTCAGTAAGTCAATACCTATGTAAGTCTTGACCGGTTGGACCACAGGGTTCTGAGAGTTCTGTCAAGACTAAAATGGGGGCCGGTTCACACAACCCAGTAGGCGAGCGGGGAAGGCACCACAGGGCTGTCTGCGGGGCCTGGCGGTGTGCCGCAGATGACCCGTGCCCCACACGTGCGGGCGGACTGCGGTGCAGCCAGAAGCCCCTTTGCCACGGCGTGGTTCTCCCAGTGCTAGTGGGTGGCAGCCCGGGAGGTTCAGCGGATGCGGCGCACCGGCTGCCCAAGGGCGGCTGTGCTGCTGTGAACACGGTGCATGCAGGCAGCTGCAGCTCCGCCCGCTCTGGGCTGCCATCTCTGTGTGGCCATGGGAGGCCCGTGGGGGCCCCCACCCACTGTCCGCACAGTACAGCGGGTACGCGTGGTAGGGGCTTACCCTCCTACCGCTCATGGTGGATTTTGGTGCTTCCAGCGTACGCCCGTTCCGCGGGGGTGCTCCAGGCTGCCGTTCACACGACACAGGGACTGTGGGGGACGGCCGCTCCCCCGCAGTTCCTGTGTAGTGATAACAGGCCCTGGGATAAGTCCTTCTTATACCAGGCAGGATTAGCAAACAAGCTCCTATGTCTGGATCAACCTAGGATAGGTCATTACCAGAAGATCAGAGGCTGAGCATAGAGTAGAGCACTTAAATTAGAATAAGTTAATATACTCTAGAGCAGGGGTGGGCAACTTGTAGGTCAAAGCATCCGGAGGGCCACAACTCCCATCAGACCTAAGCCAGCATAGTGAATGGCAAAGGATCATGGGAGCATGGGATCACCCCTGCTCTAGAGATTGGGATCAGAGTAAGAGTTTCCTCTGGTTCAAACAGAGTTCCCTCTGGTTCCAAAAAGGTAGAAGAAGCCTGGTGAACAAATGCAGGATGACAATGAATCTGAATAAGCTAGTGCTTGGGTATTGATAGTGCCTAGCTAGTGCGAGGAGAGCAGATTCTAGAATTACAACACATCTTCAGGATTAATGAATGAAGTTTGAGTGACAATCATCACAGGATTGGGACTCAGAACCATGGAGACTTAGAGCTTCCTCTTGATCAGCAGTTTTACAATCAAGTACAATGTCCATCAAACATCATTATGGGTTTGCCTGGAACAAGCCATCCACGAAGCCACTGCCACACTCAGTTTAGAAGGTAGCTCACACCCAAGTTATATGGCAGTAACATGAAACCAGCAAGAACAATACCGTGGTTCTATCCCTGACCTGATGGAACTGGATGCTATGGCAAGTGTAGGGTCAGGGGATTGTGAAACTTAAACCCAACAGCTGGAGTAGGAGGGAATCTAGTCTTGGTTGGGAAGCCTCCTTTTGAACTCCAGCAACTAAGCTCACTGAACCAGGTCTCTACCCATTGCTAGAGCAAACCAGGTTCAATATGGGTGCAGAGTTAATCTGTGGGGTAAGGTAAAAGGTTTGGTGAGGTCCTGATACTTCACTTCCCAGCTCCTAAGGTCCAAAAATAACCCCCTGTGGGGAAGTGGTGACTGAGTATGCAAGATGATCATCATCGTCATTGTATAATTAGTATTAATATTTCATAAAGTGCCATCATTTTATTATCAAATTTTATAAGGAAAATAAATACAACTGACAGGGTCATTGCCCTCATGGAAAACCCATTCTCTGCCCTGCTGGAACAGCTCAGGTGGGGGATGATTTTGCAGGCAGGAAGGAAGGGGAAGAAGAGTGCTGCAGGGTGTATGGACGCATGCAAGTAGCATCAGTGGGGCGGAGCTGCAGGGTATAAAAGCCAACTCCGCCCAACCAATCGGCCTCTTTCCTTTCTGGCTGCCAAAGAGGATGGTCAGCGGAGCATTCCAGAGCTATTTGGAGTGAAAGGTGGTGGGGTAGATGAGTCTAGGCTGTGTTTCAGGCCTAGCAGAAGAAGGGCTGCTAACCGGGCATTACCATAAGGACTTCTCTGAGCTGGGTGGGAGAACTGGCCGAGCTATCGGACTGCTCATGTCTAGCCTAGCATGCTGGTTCAGGATGTCGTAATGGTGATGAGGGGAGGAGGAGGATTGGGCATAGCAGGGCCTGAGGCCTTTAGGATGGATTGGTCAGGCCTCTCACTGAAGCAGGGTTGGGGCCTAGCACCCCTCATGGGGGGAGGGGGGCACATAGCAAGTGCTTTAGGCCTTGGCAGGCCTGGGGTTGCAGGCGGTCACTGCCATGGGTTCAATATAAGATATGAGCCTGATAGAAGCATCTGGGATTTTGGAAGTTGAGACTTCTTCAGCTGTGCCTCTGCACCCAGCTGGCCTGGTTCATTTGCTCTCTAAACTGTTACAAGGGGCATTTTGCAGGAACAACTTCTGGCTTGAGCCCTATTGGGTATTATTCAGGTTGGTCAACTGATCACAGGAATGTTCCCTAAGAAGGGTCTCAGGGGGGAAAAGGTGAAAGGCAAGGCACAACAGCCTCCAGCCAAGTGGGCACTCCCAGTGGCAATGTCCTCACCAGATGAGGAGGGCCCAAATGTAACTGACATTATGGTGTGTTTAGTTGCACTTGAAAGGGATAATGTTAAGAGGAAACAGCAGGCTGAGGCAACTCGGCGGGTGGGACATCCCCCATAGGCACTAACCAGGCGTGGTTTGATATTACAGCTAGGTGGTAGCACTCGAAGCAGACAAGTCTCCAGCTGGCCCTGTTACACTGACCCCTGAGCCAGCAAGAATGTCTCAAGCTCAGAGAAATGTGGACCCTCAAGCTGCATCAGAGCACATCCTTCTCAGACCAGGGTTGGCCAAGCTGGCATCCTTTGGGCCCTGGGGCTCTTCTGTTTGGGGCATGGGTTACACTTGGCTTTTCTTGATGTCCGTGGGTACGGAGGAGGAGGTAGCTGGGCAGGGGAGTTCTCAACAATATTCCCTGGTGGCTGCATGCCCACCGGTATCGCAGGTCCCCAACCACTACCCCATTTGTTTAAAAAAAAATCCCTTGGCAATGGATATGCCACTGGCCAAGCCCCCTGAGCTTGTGTCTGAAAGTTATGCTTCGTTCTTCTAAGGATGCAACCATATCATATGGAGCTGTCTCTACCCCTTTGAGATACAACTTGCTCCAGTCACTAAACAATTTTTTTTGAAAGCAGAGTATGTGTGGATACATTTCCCCTACTCCTCAGGGAGCCTGAACAAATGGAGAAAAGGAAGGGGATAGGGAACAAGAAAAGGCGAAGAAAAAGGAAGGAAGTCAGCATAGATTGGTCAAATTGGTTGGTGGGCTTTTTTATATTCATGGGCATGGAACAACAGAAGCAGCTGTCAAAGGGCATAGTGCTAACCAAGTACTTGAGCATCATATATAGATACTATACAGAATAGCTGGGGCTGGTCGGCTGGGCTACAATGAAGCCTTCAGATTAAGAGTAGCATTTGATAGTGATTTAAAATGGGATGTGAAGGAGCCTGAGCTGTGGTTTCAATTATTGACCCCTGCCAGGCCAGTTCCATGGGACAGGGCCAATAGTCCTTTCTTGGCCATTTTCTACTAGTGCTGTACAGAAAATTTCTTCCACATCTGTTTGACCATTCTCTTTCAATTTGATAGAAAGAAAATGTCTTTGAAAAGACCTGATTAAAAAATGAACTGAAATGATTTCTCATACATACTTATTTCCCAGAGTTGCTTGCCTAGCAAGGCAGGCTAGTTGCCTGCTGGTCCATTTAAGTTACATTCCTGCAGTTATACAGGCAGATTGGGGGAGGGGGTGATTTTTCCCTGTTTAAATAAAGAGGCTCTAGTAGTTCAACCAAGTTATGGTGTCTTTCTCATTATTTCCTCTATTCTTTCTCCCTCTAGACTGCCACTGTTGAATACCATTACTCATATCTCTGTGATGGACAAGTAGTGGTAGTCCCCTTTGACTGTCTAACTGAGGCTATTTGCTGTTTTCATTGGAGAGAGCTCAGCAATCAGCAGAACTGGATTACATGTACCGAAACACTGAGTTTAAGGGTTCTCAGAATTGCCCCCTTTAGTATCACTTTGTGCCTTAATTTTCATGCTGAAAGAAACAAGCATTTGGATGCAAATTACTAAATGAGCAGTGGTGGGTAGAAATCTCTGATGGTGTTGCTTAACTTTGCTTTAATTTTGTACCCCACATCCTTGGGTAATGACTACCGTATATGCTTTTGAATACTCTCTTGGGGATGCCAAAGGAACAGTCATCCTCATGAGGCAGTTGATGATACTAAGAGAACCAGCAATGGCAGGAGACAGCCTCATGATCTTCCATCCACTACCATCCCTCTCCAGATTTCTTATAGAATTCCTAGTCTCACAACCATCTGTGCAGCAGCTCCATTAGAAAAATCACTCTCTCCCTGCACTGCAGAAATGTCTTGTGGTGTGTTTGAGACTTCCTATGAGGTTTATTGGGCAGAGCAATGACCTACTTTTTATGCCTTTATTATCAGGGTAATAAGTTCACTGTATCATCTGAGATATGGATACTTAAATCAAAGTGTACACAGAGGAGATGGTTCACCAGAAGGCAATAATGATGCTCCAGAGTTAAAGTTGAAAAGGGTGTGTTTTGCAAATTGCAATTTAGGTTTAAACTACATATGGTAACACATGTTGTTTTCTCGCTAACATTTTCTCTATTTTAAGTAAAGCATCTATCCAGGCTGCATTTCCAGTGAGAGGGAGGAAGAGAGCAATATTAACAACTTCCAGTGCAAGCCTAAAATGTCTACAAAGAAGTAGACTACTCCCGGGTACATGTGTGTAGGACTGCAGCCTTCCTCTTCCTGTTTTTCCACCTTTAAATGCACCCCAACTGCTTTTAACCCCATGGGGGAAAGAAACAGGTATTATCTGAAGGAGGATCAGGATTGTTTCTCCAAAGAGAAGTTCGGCCTCATCCAACCATTTGGAATTCTCTGAGGATGTTAACAAGCATGTTGATGAAAACAATATCTGAGGCATTATATACTTGAACTTCTAAAAAGCTTGTGATGAAGTCCCACACCAAAGGTGCTTGAGAAAATTCAGCAGTCATATGATTAGAGACTGTTCTCCCAACTGGGAGATGCATCCCAAGACATTTTGCTACCTGAGGCAAAGGACAAGCTAGTGCCCGCTCCCCATTGCACATACAGAAGTTGCCTGGGCTGCTACTTGAATCTTACTCCAGTACTGGCAATGCAATAGTAACCTCCACTACACCGAAGGGCAGCAGGCCACTTCAGGAGACCAGCACAGGCCGTGTGGCACACACAGCTGTATTCTACAAAAGAGGAGTATGGCTGGGGGCTCAGGAGTAACAGCCAGGGGACTTCTGCTGCTGCCTACGGCATCTGCTGCTTGAGGTGGCACTGGTTGCCTCACTCTGCCTAATAGTAGGGCTGGTGCTGGTAACTGGTTAAAGAACAGGAAGCAGATACCAGGAATAAACAGGTGGTTCTTGCAGCTGAAGGAATTTAGTACTAGTGTCTCCCAAGGATATGTACTGGGGACAGATTCTATTTAAGGTATTCATAAGTGACAACTTCACGGAGGAGAACACTTGAAAGGGGCTACAGTGTAGCTGCTTTTGGAATACTGTATACAGTTCTGGTAGTCCCATTTTAAGAAGGGATGCTAATGAGCTGGTAAAGGTACAGAACATGGTAACCAAAATGATCAAGGGGTTGGAGTACCTTACCTGAGAGGAATGCCTAAAGCATTTGGGGAATTAAAAAAAAAGATGATGATTATGATTAAGGGGGCTCAGGATAAAATGGTGCTGGTGCTGGTGCTGGTAACTGGTTAAAGGTAGAGGAGGTGTTCAGAATAAATTTAATAGTACCAGAACTTGGAGTGACCAAGTGAATGCAACTGATAGTAGATTCAGGATAGATACACAATCTGCTAGCACAAATGTGGTGTTGTGTTGATCATTAGCCTGGCTTTGAAAGGATGTTGGACAAAATCATGGTTGATAGACCAGTCAGTGGCTCTTAGCCATGATAGAATAAATAAAGCCTCCACATTCGGTGGCTGTGTGTTACTCCGAATACAAGTTGCTGGTAGGAAAAGGATGGGCAAGGGGCTGTTGCCTTGAAAAACCTGCTGCTGGGACTTTGCAGAAACATCTGGCTAGCTACAACTGAAAAAGGATGCTGGATTAGATGGATTGCTTTGTCTGATCCAGAAGGGTTCTTATATGTTCTTAAGCTTTGCCTGCTCCATTCCTGCATGCAGAGCTGGTATTAAAGGCACAGAGAGTTGATGGGGGAGGGGAAATGGCAGCCTCAAGTGCAATCGTAATCATCTCTACTCAGAAGCGAGACCCATTAAGTTCAATGGGACTTACTCTCACGTTGTCATAGAATTGGAGCCCTACTCTTAACTTGCTTAGTTTATCTTCATTCCATGACTGTCATTCCAAAATGGCTAGGTCCAGTGTATTTTGCTGGGTGTCAGAAAGGCCTATCCATCCAGCTTTTGCTTGGATAGCGTGTAATTCTCATGCTAATTGCATGTCAGTTAATTGCAGCATTCTTCATCCAGAGGACAATTCAATTAGTAATGTTTTCCTCTTGTTTTTAAATTATAATTGATCTATTGGCAGCTGCCATTGTTTAGATGAAGTGGGCTTAAAATGTCTACTGTTTTCTGTAACTTTCTAAAAATGATTTTTCATTTAACCATGTGTCTGCAAGAAATGATACCCATGAAATGACACTCATACATTTTTAAGCATTTGACAGAGTCCTCGTGGATCATAAAAATCAAAATGCAAAAATGATCTCCAGTAGCTACACTCACAGCTGCCAAACCTGGGGGCTCTTCGATTTGTTCTTGGACTGTTGTCTTTTATGTGCAGAGAGAGCATTACACACAGATTTGTAAAATTTAAGTGCATAGTCAGAATGTGTGAGGTTTTTGTAAGCCTTTTACCAGGCTTTGGGCTTCTGCAAGTAAGTCTGAAAAAAGATAAACAAACTTCAGCATTTTGCTATGTTTTAAATTAGGAAATCTTAAATATTGCCACATAAATAAGGCACACTGTTTTTAATTCTTATTAATATTTAAAACATGTGATGAAACAGGTTGAACACATCCATTTCATCCCTTGAAATCTCAAGTTGGTAAATCTCAACACCTAGATTTTTCCTTATCTTTCCTGTTTTAGTTTC